>QJPP01001749.1:0-62185 GCA_003996215.1 Jaltomata sinuosa | reverse complement strand
ATTTGGTCTGACAAGTGTGAGGAAATCTTTCAAACGCTCAAGACACTTTTGACTATATCTCCTATTCTCTCATTGCGATTAAAGGTAAGAACTTCATTGTATTTTATGATGCTTCACATTTGGGTTTGGGTGCTGTGTTGATGCAGGACAGGAATGTCATATCTTATGCTTCGATGCAATTGAAGCCTCATGAAAAGAACTACCCAACCCATGATTTGGAGTTGGCAGCAGTGGTATTTGCACTTAAGATTCTGGATACATTTTCTCTATGGTGTCAAGTGTGAAGTGTTCACAGACCATCGCAGCCTGCACCATGTGTTTTTACAAAGGGATTTGAATCTGAGACAGGAGAGATGGATGGAGCTATTGAAAGATTATGACATGACCATCTAGTACTATCTGGGTAAGGCCAATGTGGTGGCAGACGCATTGAGCCAGAAAGCGGTAAGCATGAGCAGTTTGACTTATTTGGGGGTGTCTAAATGACCCTTGTTTAGGGAGATTCAACATCTTGCATCCAATTTCATTCAATTGGGCATTTCAAAAAAGGGTGGAGTGTTGTCCAGTATAGAGGTTAAATCCACATTTCTAGAGAAAATCAAGGATAAACAATTTAAGGATGTACAATTGAACAAGCTCTGAAACAAGGTGGTGTCTGGGGAGTCCCCGGATGTCACACTTGATGTGTGTGGGGTGCTGTGTTTTAGAGGTCAAATTTGTGTTCCTCGGGTTGATGACTTGGTTTATAATGTGTTAGCTGAAGCTCATGGTTCAGGGTACTCGATTCATACGGGCGTAACCAAAATGTACTGGGACTTGAGGCAATTTTATTGGTGGCCTGGGATGAAGAGGGACATAGCTGAATATGTGTCCAAGTGTCAAAATTATCAGCAGGTGAAATATAAGCATCAAAGGCCTGCGGGATTTCTTCAAAGGATGCCCATTCCTGAGCTGAAGTATGAAAGGATAGCCATGGACTTTGTGGTGGGTCTTTCTAAGACCATGGGAAAGTATGATTTAATTTGGGTCATCATGGATAGGCTGATAGAGTCAACTCATTTTATACCGATCAAGGTGGATTACAAATCCCATCAGTTAGCCAAGATCTACGTCAAGGATATAGTGAGGTTGCATGGGGTGCCCCTTTCCATCATTTCAGATAGAGGTATACAATTTATCTCCAAGTTCTGGTGCAAATTTCATGAAGAGTTGGGCACCCAGCTCACCTTTAGCATATCTTTTCATCCTCAGATGGATGGTCAGTTGGAGAGGATGATTTAGGTGCTGGAGGACATGCTGAGAGCATGTGTGATTGATTTAGAGGGCCATTGGGATAAGTTCTTACCATTGTGTGAATTCTCATACAACAATAGCTATCATTACAGTATTGACATGACACCATTCGAGGCACTTTATAGGAGGGGATGTAGATCGCCCATAGGGTGGTTCGAGGCAAGTGATGTAAAGCCTTTGGGCATTGATTTGGTAAAGGAAGCTCAGGAAAAAGTGAGGGGTATCTAAACCAAGTTATTGGCAGCCCAGAGCAGGCAGAAGGAGTATGGTGATCGCAAGGTAAGGGACATGTCTTTTCAGGTTGGTGAACATGTTTTGTTGAATGTTTCACCGATGAAAAGGGTAATGAGGTTTGGCAAGAGGGGTAATCTTAGTAATAAGTCAGTAATCCACCAACTTATTGAGCCTTTACTCATGAATTATTGCCATGTTTTGATAAGATTTAGAGGTTATTATAGTCCTTATTGACATGAAGGCAGGTACTCTTGTCCTAGAGAAGAAAATAAGGAAATAGACCCAGAAGATCTCAAAAGGAGTTGAAGTGTGAAGTCGATCAGAAGAGACAAAGATTTTGTTGTGAGGTGCGGACCTTGTGCCACACGCATAACACGAGGTGCGCTCCGCATCTTCTTCTGCATGAAGCTCCAAAGAGAAAATAAGGATCTGTTAAGGGGTGTGGCCGCTATGCGACACGCACAAGGCCTGGTGCAAACTGCACCCCACTTCGCATGACAACAGGAATTTGGCTAAGTCACTGCTTTGCTTGTGCAGAGATATGCGATGCGCATAAGACGACGTGCGAAATGCACATCGCACCGTATAGCTCCGAAAGGCATTTTTATCCATTTTGATGTGATGATTTGGGAACATTCTAAAACCCAATTTAGGCATAGTTTTTCATAGTTTTTCAGTTTTAGAAGCAAGTTTCTCTCCCAAGGCAAGAAAGAGGGTTTCAATCAATTTTCTGAATCTTCAACCTTGGACTCGTAAATTTGAGCTTGGATATTGGATTCTTGCTATAATTAATGAAACTGAATTTGAATTTTCCTATGGGTATACTTTCTTCTTCTTTTAGCATGAGTGGCTAAGTCTCCTTGTCTAGGGATGTGTTGATGATGGGTACTTGATAAAAATGTATGGGTCTTGCTTATTTGTGTTTATAATTGCTAATATGATATGGGTCTAGTGATTTCACCATATTTTATCTCTAAAATTGGTGGTTGCAAATATTAATTTAATTTACTTGATTGTGTTCTTTCTTGACAAAAGAGGTTCATGATTTTAGATGTGAAATTGCTAGTGGATACTTGGGATTCACTTAGATTGAGGCTAGAAATAGGTCAATTCGCCAAAAATACCCATTTAAGAGTCTAAGCTAGAAATAGTGTGACATCTATAAGCCTATATTAGTTGGTTTATGCCTAAATAATGGTGCTTAAACAAAGACCATTGTATAAATGATTATGTGATCGAGAGATTAACAATCATGCCTAAAACTAATGCTACCTATGTTATTTAGTAAGAATTCATACATTTAAGCAAGTACATTGACCCGTGTTTGAGTCCCATCAAAAACTCATCCTTAGTTGTCCTCTCTCTTGTTTACACCTCGTATTTATTTTATTATTTGGTTTGGAATTGAATTGTGATAGATTTCCAATTCCCCTTTTGTTACATTATTTGTTGTTTGGACAATTTACTCTCGTTGTGACATCTTTTCTACAATCTCTTTGGCTAAGCTCCAATTCCCTGTGGGATTGACCCCGACTCCCATTGGGTAGTATAAATTTTGTTTTGCTTAACGATCGCCGATACCTCCATCTTGGAGAGTACATTTAAGTGTTATCAAAAATGGCGCCATTGCCGAGGAATTGTGTTTGAATAGCCTTTTTTATTGTGAATTAAAATCACCTTGTAGAGTGTTTGTTCTTTTTAGTTGGTTTTTTATTTTTGTTTGTTGTGTAGGTAGCCCATGAGCGATGTGGGTGATAACAGAAGTGTAGATAGTTTCATGGATGCAGCCAATGAACCCGTATTTCAAGGGAGAGTAGGTACAATTTGCCTACCCCCTGTGGTTGGAAACACAGTGTTCTGCGTCACAAGCACCATGCTCCATCTTATACAAATGAAGGGGATGTTTGGAGGAGAAGCACATGAAGATGCAAATAGGCACATCTGCAAATTTTTGGAGATATATCAACCTTTGATATTCCAAAATATTCCCCAAGAATTTTTTGACTTCGCCTATTCCCCTTCTCTCTAACGGGGGAAGCCACAACGTGGTTGGAAGAATTACCGGATGCGTCAATCACCTCTTGGGCTGAGTTGGTAGAAGCTTTCACAAGTAGATTTTTCCCTCCCTCAAGGATAATGCAGCTGAGGGACAAGATTACCAAATTTTGCTAACTTCCCAACGAGCCTTTGCACGAGGCATGTTTAAGATTTAAAAAGAAACTATTATTGTGTCCCAACCAAGGATTGCCGGATGATGTCTTCATAGAAAGATTTTATAGAGTTTTGAACTCAATGAACAAGTCTGTGGACCACAACCTCGGGGGTGGTACCTTCATGGACCAACAATTCGCTCTCGCTTCGGCTCTTCTAGAGAGAATTACCAAGATTAACCAAGCTTGGCACACAAGGGAGGCTAATGTTCCTATCTCGGGAGTGACCACATCTATTTTGATGAATGAGATACACAAAAAGGATGAAGAGAGGGACTAGACCATGGCAAAAATGATGACGCAAATAGACTTACTGGCCAAGCATATGATGGGGTCCGAAAGTGCTAAGACCGTGAATGTTGTGAGTACACCGGAGATCAAGGTTAGTGATGACAAGCTAATAACCATCATGGATGGTAAACTTTTCTACTTGTCGGTGGGTTCTTATCCCAGGTATTATCGCCCGAGAGATGAGAATCAAAGTTGGAATAAGGACAAGGAACGAGATGGAAATTGGAGGGACCGTGACAAAGTGGGTGATAGATACGACCACTGGAACTTAAATCCATACGTACCTCCAAATAAGTCAGATTCTTTATATCAACCTACCACAAGCAATCACGGTAACTTGAAGATATAGGACATGTTTTCCTTGGTTTTGAAGAAGGTGAAAACTACAAGCACCGGGGTCAGTGAGGTTTTAACACTTCATCAAACCGTGAGCTCTTATTCGTCCTTAATCAAGCATCTCAAGGCTCAAATGAACCATCTATCCACTCAAATAAACTCGAGGATGAAAGGAACACTTCTTAGTGACACGACAGGCAATCCTAAAAATAATGCTCATGTTATGGCTGTTGTTACTAGAAGTGGAAGGACAAGAGGTATGGTGGAAAGGCCCATTATGGATGGTATGGAGAAGTCGACTGAGGTGGTGAAGAAGCCTAGTGTTGAAGCCATTGTGGAGCCGTGTGACAAATAAAAAGAGGTTGTGCGTGAAAAAGATGTTGAAGAACTGGGAGTTGAGGTGAAGCTTGGTGCACCCAATGTCCTGGTGGATGTTAATCTTGATGATGAGAAGGAGAAGGATGAATATCCTCCCCAAGTAGCTATTGATATTGAGGAGGACCCTCCCATTGTGCAAAGTGTGCCGACCACACTACCCAAGGGACCTCCTTCATACCCTCAAAGGTTAAATAAGAAAAAGAAAGAGCACAAATTCAATAAGTTTGTTGACATGTTCAGCAAGCTTTTGATAAATATTCCTTTTGGTTGAAGCCTTAATGAAAATACCGGGGTACACCAAATTCATGAAAGAGTTGCTAAAGAAAAAAAAGGTTATCGATGTGGGCACCGTTGAGATCTCACACAGCTGTAGCGCTGTGATGATAAGTAATGTTGCTACAAAAATGGGAAGACCCTGGTGCATTCACTATTCCTTATAGTATTGGGATGTTTGTGTTCCGGAAGGCCTTGTGTGACTTAGGGGCAAGCATCAACTTGATTCCCTTAGTGATCTTCAAGAAGTTAGGATTGGGTACACCCAAACCTACTCCTATCGTCTACTCATGGTTGATTGGTTCATTAAGTGTCCGGTAGAGATTCTATTTGACATGTTGGTCAAAGTTGATAAGTTCATTCTCCTAGCGGACTTCGTGATCTTAGATTTTAAATTGTATGTAGAGGTCCCCATCATTTTAGGGAGGCCATTATTGGTTACGGGGAGAGCCCTTGTGGATGTTGAACTCGGAGAACTCAAGTTTTGAGTGGGAAGCAAGGTAGTGACATTCAACGTATGCCAACCCACAAAGCCTCTGGATTAATTACGGGTAGTATTAGTGATTGATGTTGAGGGAAAGCTAGATGATGCCCTTGAAGGGAGTGAAATGGGCAAGACGCCTAAGTTTGAGGTGTTGCCAAGTCGCAACAAGATGATATTTTTAGAATATTGAAGGAGAAATTCCCCTTCTTGGGGTGGGTCCTTGCCAACCAGATTGGAATGCTATCTGACAATGACTAAGGTTTGAGGTACTATCATTGAGACGCAACGTAAAATCAAGCACTTCTTGGGAGGTAACCCAAGTGTTTTTACTTTTTTTTTCGTTACCTTTTTATTGTTTTTGATTTGTTTTAGGAATGCATGGAGAGAAAAGATGACAAAGTGGAAAAATGAGATAAAAATGGGATGTGCGGATGGCCGTGTAGTTTGCACGAGCTGTTATGCGTGTCGCACAGGCCACCGCATCCCAAAGCAGTGAAGTGAAGAAAAACTTTAACGTTGGAGGTGACGTGCATTGGGCTGTACATTTCGCATGAGCCTTTGTACGCGTCATACCTCCAAATATAGACTATAACAGAAAGATAGGCAAAGTTAGGCATGAAAAAGGTTAGGTGCAAAGCGACATGTAGTCCACACAAGAACTTGTGTGAATCTCACATCGCGGCGTACCAAGGTAAGTTTTTGAAGTTTTTTATTGACCTACCCATTGACCGACTCGACCCGGAGACTGACCCGGTGACTTTCCATATTCTTTTTCTCCTTTAAGCTGCCACTTTCACCCCTTTTCTCCCTTATTTATCCAAACCTCCACAAATTCTCTCCTAAAATCCTCCACAAATCCTCCAAACTCTCCCAAAATCTTCTCCTTCTCTCACCCACACCCCTCTGATGTCGCTGCCTGTCACCGTCACTATCATTTTCTCCGGGCAAGTCATGGGTCTCCATTGTCACACCTTTAAAAAGCTTTAATTTTTGCTTTCCTTCTCATAATCTCCACTGTGGTAAGTTCCTCGATGTTAAATATATATTTTTATATTGATTGGGGACTCATAATATGAAGCATGTTTGCTAGAATCACCATGTTGATTTTGGGTGAGATTCAAAAATTTTGGGTCCCTAATTTTGGGTTATAATGTTAATTTTGCTTAGGATGAACTTGGTAGAACTTGATATTGTGATGATGCATGTTGATTGTAGTAGTTTGTAGCCTTAAAAATATGTGTATAGGTTGAAGTCTGAGTAACCCACTTGTGATTGATACATGATTTGGCCCTATGATAGATTGGGTGACGTCATTCTTAAGGGCAAATCGTCATCTTCATGAGGTTTTAGTTGAAAATTGATGTTGGGGCTGAAATTTTTTACTACTGTTATGCCCATGATCTAGGTTGAATATTTTTTTGAGTGTATGATCTTGTGTGAGGAGGTAGAAATTATTGAATGATTGTGCCTAATTGTGAACAATCGAAGGCTTGATGTTCCCGATGATAGATGAGGTAACGTCCTTCTTAAGAAAAGTCGTTGAGTTTTTATTTTGTTTGTGAATTGTGCTAATGGATTTCGGGGAAGTCTGAGTACCCGGATGATTTGGTTGGGTCATGTAATGTTTGGCCCTTTTATTTAAAATTGTTAGATTATTGGTGTGATGCATGTTGCCAAATGCATTGCACATGTATTGTTCTGCGAATCACATTCTTAATATATGAGAAGACAAAGGATTGAAAAATCCCATGTGTTTTCCCTGTGCCTTTCACATGCAGAGTGTAGACCTCTACGTGTGAAATGCATAAGGTACCACACCTTGTGAAAAGTTTGTTGCCAGTTAATTGTTTCAAGGGGCAAAGCATGGTGTGATGCACACTCTGGCTGATGCAGTCTGCACCAGCTTTGCACCTCAGTATAGAAATCCCTGAAGATTTCTTGTAGCTCATGAGACATCATGTGCGACGCGCACTATGCTTTGTGCGATTCGCATGAGCCACCAGTTATCTACTTCATTTTTCTCCTTCTTAGCATTCCGTTCTTTTTAATTAGTTAACTTTTTTCTAGTTTTTCTTCCTTTACATATGTCACGACCCGATTTCTCGGCCATGATGACACCTACAACCCCCCGGTAGGTGAACCAATCCCCGTAGCCCAGAATAGTTAGTAATGGGCCACTATCTAACAAATAAGCGGTAGAACAACTTATTAAGCAAAAGTAAGGGAACAAGATAAAGAGAATAGATAACAGGAATGTATATATACCTATGCGGAAACTAAACCAAACCCCAAGACCTGGTATCATGGTATAGAGCCAAAACTACATACATGGAGTGCAAACAATCCAAAACAATATATACAGATGTCTCTGAATGGTAATAGAGTACATAAAGCAAAAGATAAACTAAGGTTAAGCTCTGATCGCCAAGATCTCACCCTCAGTCTGAAGTAGTCCCCAACAGATCTCCAAGCACGAATCACAACGATCTAACGACGATGGCCCACGCTAGGATCTGCACCAAAAGATGCAGGGGGTAGGGTGAGCACCAAACAATGAATGATATGATGCATGAAGATCTCAAGTGAAATGATATCTCTGTATGTACCTCCTCCGGTGCCAATTCGGCCCAGCAGGTAGGTTCCATGGAAGGAAACTGCCCGTATACCTCTACTCCACCGTATACCCTTCCTCCGGCACACGCAGCCCGAAGCCCCAGGACCAGATGGCAAGGTCCATGGAGGTCCCAGACCCCATACTAAAACTCAGAATCAAACATGTCATCCGGAAGAAAGTCCGGGTTCAAGATAGAGACCCAGTCTCGAATATGCATGCCTAGACCCTGTCCAGGACTAAAGTAGTGGGAAAATATCTCAAAAACCCCTCCAAGGGTGCCCGGGCATAACCGGGTCTAAACAGTATAAAGTCATCTCAGGTGCTCGGTCCAACCGAGGCTAAAATTATCTCAAGTAGCAAGAAAACTCAACTAGCAGCCCGGCCCTGCCGAGTCTAGCGTTAATCGTAAAACTGGTGATTTAAATCATAATTTTACTTTCTTTTACCCAAGAATATTCACAAGTTAAATCAAACCATTTCCAATTTATTTCCATCAAAAAGGGCCCCCGGGGTCATGCAAGGTTTAGAAAATAGTGTCAGTAGGCCCGAATCCCAAACCGTAGTAAAACATGGATAAAACCTCTTTATATGCCTGGAAATGGTATGATCAAACAAAATAGCTGCCCGGCAGCTCACAATCAACCTATCGACCCTGCACAGGCCCATAGCTACTCAACAAACATAACCAGCCTAGAAGGATAATTCTATGCCCGGGACTCGCGGACATTCCCAATATCCCACCTTCTATGTTCCAGAGTCAACAAGGCCTCACAGGACCACAAGGGTAAATAAAACATATCGGCAAATACTACAAGCATCGAAGGAACAAAAGTAGGCGGACATGAATAAAGCGGTCAAGGTCTGTGGTACCAACCTAATAATCCAACCCAAGGATGCCAGCTAGTACGATTTTATCCGATATATGCTAAGTATAGGGAGTTTAAACCGTAACCTACCGGTCGTCCGATGACAAGATGCTAGAACGACGATGTCCAAGCTCGAACCGCTCCGAGAAGCTCCAAAATGAAATCAAACTCAAATTCGGGCTTGAATAACTTGACGTGGTTAATTGATTTCTTACGGTGATTTAAAAGAAACGCCAACCAGCCATTGAATCCCCTCCTTACCATAACATATCTATACGTGTAACATCTATATAATTCACGTGTTAGTGAGGAATAACAAAAGGAAAAGGATGCTGGATATATGTTTATATCAATGGA
The DNA here is from genome assembly GCA_003996215.1 of Jaltomata sinuosa. Lineage (NCBI taxonomy): Eukaryota > Viridiplantae > Streptophyta > Magnoliopsida > Solanales > Solanaceae > Jaltomata > Jaltomata sinuosa. The sequence goes on along the minus strand of QJPP01001749.1, from coordinate 52,849 downwards.
AGGAAAAGATAACTCCAACCTAACCTAATATATATGATGACTGTGATCAATAAATGGGTGTAGTACCATTCGGTTATGTCATGCTAATGAAATACTAAGTACACATAATTTAATGACACCTACTAAAGCAAGCATTTGTTGTATACTCCCTCCACTTCCACGTGGAGGGGAGGTGTCCGTACCAAAGTAATTCTATTCCATCGCGAATGTATTCGGGTAATGCATAGAGTCATGGTAAAATAAATAAAAATTTCCAAATATCTCATAATTGAAAGAAAATCATTTCAAATAAAACCTACTATATTATAATAATAATTTTCAACGTAATTAAGTGTACTATCTCTGTTAAAATATTACAATGTGTAAAAACCTTATAAAATAAATACGTACACAATTATATCATAACAAAAGTATTTTTTATAAACATTTAAAATATTTTAAAAAGGTAATAAAAATATAACTTTTTACCACATTCAACTTTAAAATAAAATATTTTCAAATACGCGCGATGCTAATAAAATTCTTAAATTTAGGTTCGCAATTCACCATCGCACGATTTTGATACTCAGCTCCTAAGGCAGGGAATTGATCATAATGACTAATCAAACGGCCAGGGCACTGAACCACTGGTCCCAGAAAGCCATAAATGACTTGGGCCTGCTACAGAAAAGCTCTAACGATACAAGAAAGGTGAAAACGCATAAATGACCGGAAGGGTCATTACATTATCCACTACTAGAAAGACTTTCGTCCTCGAAAGTCAAGAACAAGGAAGTACCTGAAGGCTCGAACAACTGCGGATACTGAGCCCGCATATCTCTCTCGGTCTCCCAGGTAGCCTCCTCAACTGGACGGTGCCTCCACTGAACATTGACAATCGGGATCTCCCGAGACCTCAATCTCCTGACATCTCTGGCCAAAATAGCTACCGGCTCCTCAACAAAGGCTAAACTCTCATCCAGATGAACCGTCTCCCACTGCAACACATGAGACTCATCTGGAACATACCGCTGCAACATCGATACATGGAAAATCGAGTGCATAGATGAAAACATCAGAGGCAAAGCTAACTGATAGGAAACACTACCAACCCTCTGGAGAATCTCGAATGGCCCAATGTACCTGGGGCTAAGCTTGCTCCGCCTAACAAATCTTATCACACCCTTCATGGGTGATACACGGAGAAATACCGAATCACCAACACTGAACTCTAAGGCACGAAGTCTACGATCAGCGTAGCTCTTCTGCCTACTCTGGGCTGCCCGAAGTCTATCCTGAATCACTGAACTCGGTCTAAGGAATCTTGAAGCAAATTTATACTCTGTGGCTTAGATTCAGAACCATCAAACCAACCAATCGGCGATCTGCAATGCCTACCATACAAGGCCTCAAAAGGTGCCATGCCAATGCTCGAATGGAAACTATTATTATAAGCAAACTCAGCCAAAGGAACAAACTGATCCCACGAACCTCAAAAGTCAAGAACACAGGCCCGGAGCATGTGCTCCAGGACCTGAATGGTCCTCTCGGACTGACCATCTGTCTGAGGGTAGAAAGCAGTACTAAGCTGAACCTCTATACCCAAATCTCGCTGAATAGCCCTCCATAACTGAGATGTGAACTGAGTGCCACGGTCTGAAATGATAGAAGTTGGAACCCCGTGCAATCGAACAATCTCACGAAGGTAGATCTGAGCTAACCTCTCTGCACCATAAGAAGTCTGAACCGACAAGAAATGTGCTGACTTAGTCAGCCTATCAACAATCACCCATATGGAATCAAACCCATGAAAAGTACGAGGCAAACCAACAACGAAGTCCATAGTAATCCCTTCCCACTTCCACTCGAGAATGGGAAGTCGCTGCATCGAACCACCAGGTCTCATGTGCTCGAACATAACCTGCTGACAGTTCAAGCACCGAGATATAAAATCCGCTATATCCCGCTTCATACCACTCCACCAGTAAAGCTGTCTCAAGTCCCTATACATCTTTGCTGTGCCAGGGTGAATGGAGTATCTAGTACAATGTGCCTCATGAAGTATCAACTGAATCAAATCACTAATCCTCGGAACACAAAGGAGACTATCAAACCTCAGAACCCCATCTGAATCTAGAGTAGCCCGACTGATCTTACCCTGAACAACCTGATCACGAAGGTCACACAACTGCTGATCCTCAAACTGACGGCTCTGAATCTGATCAATCAAAGTAGAATGAACCTCAACACTGGCGAGAACTCTGTAAGGATCCGACAAGTCAAGCCTAACCAAACGGTTAGCCAAGGACTGGATGTCCAAGGCCAACGGTCGCTCTGAAACTGAAAGAGAAGCTAGGCTATCCATACTCACTGCCTTCAGGCTCAAGGCATCCGCTACCATGTTTGCCTTGCCCGGATGATATAGAATAGTGAAGTCATAGTCCTTCAGTAACTCGACCCATCTCCTCTGTCTCGAGTTCATCTCTCACTGACTCGTGATATACTAAATACTACGGTGATCAGTGAAGATCTCACAGTGAACTCCATATAGGTAATGCCTCCAGATCTCGAGCGCGAAAACTACCGCTGCCAACTCTAAGTCATGAGTGGGGTAGTTGCGCTCGTGAACCTTCAGATGCCTCGAGGCATATGCTATTACTCGACCCTGCTGCATCAACACACATCCAAGACAAACCCCAGAAGCATCAAAATACACGGAGAAGCTCTGACCTTCAATCGGCAAAGTCAAAACTTGAGCTGAAGTCAATAAGGCCTTAAGCATCTGAAAGCTATCCTCGCACTGATCCGACCACTGAAATGGAACATCCTTCCTAGTTAGCATAGTCAAGGGTGCTGCTATGGAAGAAAATCCCTGAACAAAGCGTTTGTAGTAACCTGCTAACCCAATAAAACTGCGAACCTCAGTAACAGTAGTAGGTCTAGGCCACTCACAAACCGTTGAAATCTTTCCCGGATCAACCCTAATCCCATCCTTAGACACCACGTGCCCTAGGAATGCAACTGACTCAAGCCAAAACTCGCACTTTGAGAACTTGGCATAAAGCCGATGATTTCTCAAAGTCTGGAGTATAACCCTCAAGTGCTGCTCATGCTCATCTCCACTACGCAAGTATACCAAGATGTCGTCTATAAAAAACTATCACAAATGAGTCCAAATACGGGCCAAGAACCCTGTGCATCAAGTTCATAAAGGTTGCGGGGGCATTATTCAACCCAAAAGACATCACCAGGAACTCATAATGGCGATAACGTGTCCTGAATGCTATCTTAGGGATGTCCTCCGCCCTAATCCTCAACTGATGGTAGCCGGACCTCAAATGAATCTTCGAAAACACGACTGAACCCTGAAGCTGGTCAAACAAGTCATCAATCCTTGGCATCAGATACCTATTCTTAACTGTCACCCTATTCAGCTGTCGATAATCAATACACATGCGCATCAACCTATCCTTCTTCTTCACGAAGAGAACAGGAGCACCCTAAGGTGACACACTCGGTCTAATAAACCACTTAGCTAACAGATCCTGGAGCTTCTCCTTAAGCTCCCTCAACTCAGCCGGAGCCATACGGTAAGGAGAAATAGAAATGGGTCTGGTGCCCGGCTCTAACTCAATAGCAAAATCAATATCTCTCTCAGGTGGAAGGCCTGGCAGGTCGGTCGGAAACACATCAAGGAAGTCTCTAACCACAGGAACAGACTCAGGAGAAGTAGGGTCAGCACTAGCATCTCATACATATGCTAGATAAGCTAAACACCCACGGGAAATCAACTTCGTAGCTCGAAGACAAGAGATGATCCCAGATGGTGCATGGCTAATAGAACCCTTCCACACAACCGGGGATACACCGGGCACAACTATGGTAATGGTCTTGGCATAACAATCCAAAACCACACGGTGAGGGTATAACCAGTCCATGCCCAGTATCACATCAAAATCTAGCATATCAAGGATCATCAAATCACCCCAAGTCTCTGAATCACCAATAGATAGCATACAATATCTCACAATCTGATCCACTACTAAAGAATCTCCTACTGGGGTCGAAACAGGAATATGAACAGATAATGGCTTACTATCCAACCCCAAAAAAGGCACAAAGTAGGCAGATACATATGAACAAGTGGATCCAGGATCAAATAAAGCCATAGCAGACTGATGGCACACAGAAATCGTACCTGTAATCACAGCATCTGAGGCCTCTGCCTCTGGTCTCTTAGGGACCGCGTAAAGCTGAAGACGACCTCCACCTGCCCGACTGCCATCCCTACCACCTGCTCTGCCACGCGGAGCACCACCTCTACCCTGACGACCACCCCTTTTAGCCGGAGGCTAAACTACTCATAAAGGCTCGGCCAACTGAACTGTACCCTGCTGAGGGCAATCTCTAGCAAAATGACCAATCACACCACAAGTAAAACAAGCCCCTGGCGTCCTACTCGGTCGAGATGAACCAGCAGATCCCGTATGACCACCACGGCCTGATGCCCCAGAAACTGTACCCCTCGAAGACTGGCTGCTTTAGCCCTGATGGCTGCTCTGACCCTGCTCGAACTGGGTACTATCGAAAGTCTGAAGGGAAGCCTGAACCGGTCGGCTGTACTGACCCTGGTGCTGCTGTGGCTGATAACTCCGGCTCCACTGGCCAGAACCTCTACCACCATATCTGGAACCACTGTAGACACGCTGATGTCGAGGCTTCTTATCTCTGGACCCATGATCATGTCATTGTAAGTCCTCCACAGTACGGGTATAGTCTACGATAGCCTGAAATGACCGACCACCGGCAATCAATATCTCAGCTGGCTGCCTGATCTCTGGCCTCAAACCCCATACAAATCTGTGAATCCTATCTACCTCGGTAGGAATGATCATAGCTCCAAACGGTGCTAGCTGATGAAAACGGGTCTCATACTCCGAGACAGTCGTAGACTCCTGCATAAGGTGAGTAAACTGCTCCCTGCGATGCTCACGATCACTCTGAGGTAGGAACTTGGCCATAAAGGCCTCATAAAACTCATACCAGGTCAAAAGAGTGACGCTGGTGGTCTACAAGCAACATGGGCCCTCCACCATAACTTCGCTGGGCCCTCCAGCTGATAGGTAGTATAACCAACCTCGTGAGTCTCCAACAAACCCAAATTATGCAACATCTCCTCACAGGTAGTAATAAATTCATGTGGACCCTATCCAGAAGTACCAGCAAACCTCGGAGGTGCTAACCTCAAAAACCTACCCAACCCCTTCTGCTCTGACTCTATCATAGCTGGGCGAGGAGCAAGAGGCTGTGCAACTGATGGAACCAGAATGACCTCCGCACGGGGAGCCATAGTAGCAGGCTGCGTTCCTGAACTCTGTGCACCCAGGGCTTCCCCCTGAGCGGATGTCTATGCTACCTCAGAAGGCCGCTCTCCAATCATACCCAAAAGCTGTAATAGTAATCTCCGAATATCTGGAGGCTGAGCTGCGGCTGGAGCTGGCACAGAAGTGGGCATTGGAGCTGGTACTGAAGCAGGTGGTACGTGGGTTCCCCCTGATCCACAGGTTGCTCGAGCTCTATCTCAACTCTAGCAGCTCTAGCAGGTGCCGCTGCTCGAGGGCGTCCTCAACCCTTAGCTGGAGTAGGAGGCTCATCTCCGCCTGATGTCGATGATCTCGTACGAACCATCTGCGGAAGAATGAAGTAGAACAAATGAGATTTCCAGAAACTTCAAGGGTCCTACGCACGATACAGAAGCAATGAAAGAATCAAATTTCCTAAAATGTCAATGTAGCCTCCCGAAGATTGAGTACGAACGTCTCCGCCCTGATCCGCAAGACTCTACTAGACATTGGCTCCTATATCGATGACATTGGTGAACCTAGAGCTCTGATACCAAGCTGTCACGACCCGATTTCTCGGCCATGATGGCACATACAACCCCTCGGTAGGCGAACCAATCCCCGTAGCCCAGAACAGTTAGTAATGGGCCACTATCTAACAAATAAGTGGAAGAACAACTTATTAAGCAAAAGTAAGGGAACAAGATAAAGAGAATAGAGAACAGGAATGTATATATACATATGCGGAAACTAAACCAAACCCCAAGACCTGGTATCATAGTATAGAGCCAAAACTACATACATGGAGTGCAAACAATCCAAAACAATATATACAGATGTCTCTGAATGGTAATAGAGTACATAAAGCAAAAGATAAACTAAGGTTAAGCTCTGATCGCCAAGATCTCACCCTCAGTCTGAAGTAGTCCCCAACAAATCTCCAAGCACGAATCACAACGATCTAACGACGATGGCCCACGCTAGGATTTGCACCAAAAGATGCAGGGGGTAGGGTGAGCACCGAACAATGAATGATATGATGCATGAAGATCTCAAGTGAAATGATATCTCTGTATGTACCTCCTCCGGTGCCAATCCGGCCCAGTAGGTAGGTTCCATGGAAGGACACTGCCCGTATACCTCTACTCCACCGTATACCCTTCCTCCGGCACACGCAGTCCGAAGCCCCAGGCCCGATTGGCAAGGTCCATGGAGGTCCCAGACCCCATACTAAAACTCAGAATCAAACATGTCATACGGAAGAAAGTCTGGGTTCAAGATAGAGACCCAGTCTCGAATATGCATGCCCAGACCCTGTCCAGGACTAAAGTAGTGGGAAAATATCTCAAAAACTCCTCCAAGGGTGCTCAGGCATAACCGGGTCTAAACAGTAGAAAGTCTTCTCAGGTGCTCGGTCTGATCGAGGCTAAAATTATCTCAAGTAGCAAGAAAACTCAACTAGCACCCCGGCCCTGCTGAGTCTAGCGTTAATCGTAAAACTGGTGATTTAAATCATAATTTTACTTTCTTTTACCCAAGAATATTCACAAGTTAAATCAAACCATTTCCAATTTATTTCCATCAAAAATGGGCCCCCGGAGTCATGCAAGGTTTAGAAAATAGTGTCAGTAGGCCCGAAGCCCAAACCGTAGTAAAACATGGATAAAACCTCTTTATATGCATGGAAATGGTATGATCAAACACAATAGCTGCCCGACAGCTCACAATCAACCTATCGACCCTGCACAGGGCCATAGCTACTCAACAAGCATAACCAACCTAGAAGGATAATTCTATGCCCGGGACTCGCGGACATAGAATGATAATTCTATGCCCTGGACTCGCGGACATTCCCAATATCCCACCTTCTATGTTCCAGAGTCAACAAGGCCTCACAGGACCACAAGGGTAAATAAAACATATCGGCAAATACTACAAGCATCAGAGGAACAAACGTAGGAGGACATGAATAAAGCGGTCAAGGTCTGTGGTACCAACCTAATAATCAAACCCAAGGATGCCAGCTAGTATGATTTTATCCGATATATGCTATGTCTAGGGAGTTTAAACCGTAACCTACCGGTCGTCCGATGAAAAGCTGCTAGAACGACGATGTCCAAGCTTGAACCGCTCCGAGAAGCTCCAAAATGAAATCAAACTCAAATTCGGGCTTGAATAACTTGACGTGGATAATTGATTTCTTACGGTGATTTAAAAGAAACGCCAACCAGCCATCGAATCCCCTCCTTACCATAACATATCTATACGTGTAACATCTATATAATTCACGTGTTAGTGAGGAATAACAAAAGGAAAAGGATGCTGGATATATGTTTATATCAATGGAAGGAAAAGATAACTCCAACCTAACCTAACATATATGATGACTGTGATCAATAAATGGGTGTAGTACCATTCGGTTATGTCATGCTAATGAAATACTAAGTACACATAATTTAATGACACCTACTGAAGCAAGCATTTGTTGTATACTCCCTCCACTTCCACGTGGAGGGGAGGTGTCCGTACCAAAGTAATTCTATTCCATTGCGAATGTATTCGGGTAATGCATAGAGTCGTGGTAAAATAAATAAAAATTTCCAAATATATCATAATTGATAGAAAATCATTTCAAATAAAACCTACTATATTATAATAATAATTTTCAACGTAATTAAGTGTACTATCTCTTTTAAAATATTACAATGTGTAAAAACCTTATAAAATAAATATGTACACAATTATATCATAACAAAAGTATTTTTCATAAACATTTAAAATATTTTAAAAAGGTAATAAAAATATAACTTTTTACCACATTCAACTTTAAAATAAAATATTTTCAAATACGCGCGATGCTAATAAAAATCTTAAATTTAGGTTCGCAATTCACCATCGCATGATTTTGATACTCAGCTCCTAAGGCAGGGAATTGATCATAATGACTAATCGAACGGCCAGGGCACCGAACCACCAGTCCCAGAAAGCCATAAATGACTTGGGGCCGCTACATAAATGCTCTAACGATACAAGAAAGGCGAAAACGCATAAATGACCGGAAGGGTCATTACAACATATATCAAAAATACAAAAAGATTTTGCTTTTACTTTTGGAACTCACAATCTCCATGTGCAGACTATGTTTTCTAGCAGGGGCAACACAGGGCACCAAAATCAAAGAAACCATTAGTTACAGAAGAGACAAAAATTTGCTTTGAGGTTGAAGGCCAAAAGGTCGTCTACAACTAAGATAAGGGTAGGACCTTCAATGTGGAGCAAAGATTCAACTTGGCTGCAGTCGGGGAGGAGCTACCTAACATCCAAAAACAGTTTGCCAACTGCGAGTGGCAACCATTCCAAGATGTACCTGAGAGATACTACGAGGAAATAGTTCGGGAGTTCTTTGTTACTTATCAAGCCAAGCAAGACTCCAAGGGATATAAGGGAACGTGGAGAGGTTCCCTAACTTGGATTCGGTTGTCATCCGAGGCAAGAGAGTTTCTGTCACTACAGCTACCATCAATGCCATCTATTAGAGTCACACAATCGATCCTACCCCTGCACTTTTGGCTAGGTTTTTTGCCGAGCAAAAGCCATATCGTGAGACGGCCCCTGTTATTGCTCCTAACACTCCTCTCTGGGATACTATGGGGGGTGATATTTTGAGGAGGTCCTTGTACTTTGAAGCTCGTCTCTGGTATGACCTTTTTCACATCCATTTCCTCCCCTCACAAAATGCTCAGAAGATAACTCAGGATAGGGCCATTCTGGTTGCTGCTATTATGACGGGCGAGCATGTCAACTTTGAGGATATAATGGCTATGGTGATAAGGAGAAAAGCTCGCAGGGGAAGTGATTCATTGCCCTTCATGGTGCTTATTACTAAACTTTATGCTAATGCTGATGCCCCCCTCCTCAGTTGTGACAAGTTTATACATGCTATTAGGACGATTGACCTTGATAGGAAGACAGACAAGGATGCTCCCAGGTTTAAGAGGTGCAAGACTGAGCCACTAGGGGAAGTTGAAGTTGATGAATTGGATGCTGAAGTAACTAGTTACTCTCTTTCTCGGGCAGCCTCAGAAGCACATACCCCAATAGCTTCTGCACCTAGAGGACCCTTAACCAAGAGTGATCTCTAGGATATGGTAGACAAAACCTATAATCATGAAAGGTAGCTGAATGGGTTGGCACTCAAGTTTCCCGGGTTGATTGAGACAACTGTAAAAAATTACATAAAGGGAGTGGTGGAAAGGATCACCAAACTCTGCAAAAGGGTGGACACTATTGAGGGTGTTATGAAGGAGATCCAAAAGGATGTGGCTAAGGTAAAAGGGAAGGCTCCAGTTGAGGAGGCAAATTTGAGCACCTTGCCTCAGCCCCATCATACTCGCGGTCCTATGGATGAACTGTTTGCATCTCTAGCGGGTGAGGAGGAGATACCCAGTGATGAGAACATATTGCTAACGGATGATCAAGATCTAGAGTTTCAGCAAGTTCTTAGAGAGTCCACTATTTCTGTAGACTCCCAAAAGGGTGGTGCTGGTCCTAGTGAAGAGGCAACAAATGATGGTGATAGGGCATAGACCTCTAGGGAGTTTTCGCACCCCTTCTTTCCTTATTTGAGCCTAAAGCATTAAAGGCAATGCTTCTTTGTTTGGGGGGAGGTGGTGTTAGTTGATTTAGTTGATTGGTTTCCCGTGTTGGGATTGAGATATTCTCTTGCCCTTGCCGGGCTGACAATTTTATTTTCCCATGCTAGATTTTATTTGGCCCTTGTCGGGCATGTTGGATGATTGTGATGATATTGCCCTTGCCGGGCCTTTTTCTTATGTTTTGAGCTTAATTGTGCCCTCATCGGGCTTGATGTTTACTTTTGATTGTATTTTGGGTTAGTTTTACATGTGTAATGACCCTTCCGGTTATTTCCACGTATACGTTTTTCTTGAACCGTTAGAGCTTATTTGTAGCGGCCCCAAGTCATTTAAGGCTTGTCGGGACCGGTATTTCGGTGCCGGGTCCATTTGGTTGGTCGTATGATAAGTTTTGAAGACAAGTAAGTCGGCAAAAGTTATCGTAAGTTTCTTTAATAAATTTTCTGAACTTTCGGTAAAATGTCTTAGGGCTTTTCTCCCAATATATAAAGAGTTAGAAGTCCCCCGAAATACCAAATCGAAGGTCTACGAGTCTAGTTTCCAACGCACAAAACCTCACGTCTAACTGATCTCGGAGTAAACAGTTATGACTGTTTTACCGCGGACTATCTGGCAGGAACCGGGTTGCGAACCGGGTCGCGAACCGGGTCGCGAACCGGGTCGGGTCAAACTCGATTTAAGCCTCAACTTCACGTTTTAAAACGCCATTTCAGTTCTGAAATAGTGAGAAAACATAAGGGAGGATTCCAAGAGAGTTCTTGAGTATCAAAATCGTGCGTTGGTGAATTGCGAGCCTAAGTTTGAGAATTTATTAACATCACGTGTATTTGAAAATATTTTCTTTGAAAGTTGAATTTGGTAAAAAGTTACATTATTATTACCTTTTTAAAAATATTTTAAAGGTTTATGAAAAATATTTTGTTACGATATAATTGTATATGTATTTATTTTATAAGGTTTTTATACATTGTAATATTTTAACGGAGATAGTAAATTTAGTTATGTTAAAATTTATTATTATAATATAGTAAGTTTTATTGGAAATGATTTTCTATTAGTTATGGTATATTTAAAAAGTTATATTTATTTTATCACGAACTTATGCAATACCCAAATATATACGTAATAGGATAGAATCAATTATAGTGTGCTAACCCCACACTTCCACGTGGGATTAGCTAAATGTGGCAGCAACTATGTGACCACGTGTGAAGCATAGGTGAGGACAACTAACCTAGTCCTTGAATCATTGTTGCTGTACTAATATAGATATATATAATATGTATTATGTAGGTATGTAGTGAGATATTATTTAGGAGCAATTGTTGATAATCCTTGGGCATTTTGAATAGGCACCAGTGATCTTTCTTTTCTTTATATATGTATAAGCTGAACATACATAGCTACTATACGCATTCAGTCGAAGACTAATTTAGCAGGAGAAACATTCTAATGGTGGTGTGATATTTGATCACCGAAAGAAAATCAATTATCGACGTCAAGTTATTCAAGCCCGAGTTCAAGTTTGATTTCGTTTCGGAGCTTCTTTTCGGAGAGGTTCGAGATTGTCATCGGACTACATGTAGGTTACAGTTATTTTCTCTAGACTTCGCATATATAGGATAAAATTGTATTAATGGGCATCCTTGGGTTGGTTTATTAGGTTGGTACCACAGACCTCGACCGCTTTATTCATGTCCGCCTACTTTTGTTCCTCCGTTGCTTGTAGTACTTGCCGATATATTTTATTTACCCTTGTGGTCCTGTGAGGCCTTGTTGACTCTGGAACATAGAAGGTGGGATTTTGGGAATGTTCGCGAGTCCCGGGCATAGAATTATCCTTATAGGCTGGTTATGCTTGTTGAGTAGCTGTGGGCCTGTGCAGGGTCGATAGGTTGATTGTGAGCTACTGGGCAGCTATTGTGTTTGATCATACCATTTACATGCATATAAAGAGATTTTATACATGTTTTACTACGGTTTGGGCTTCGGGCCTACTGACACTATTTTCTAAACCTTGAATGGCCCCGGGGGCCCCTTTTTGATGGAAATAATTTGGAAATGGTTTGATTTAACTTGTGAATATTCTTGGGTAAAAGAAAGTAAAATCATGATTTAAATCACCAGTTTTACGATTACCGCTAGGCTCGGCAGGGCCGGGGTGCTAGTTGAGTTTTCTTGCTATTTGAGATAATTTTAGCCTCGGTCGGACCGAGCACCCGAGATGACTTTCTACTGTTTAGACCCAGTTATGCCCGGGCACCCTTGGAGGGGTTTTGTTTTGAAATATTTTCCTACTACTTTAGTCCTGGACAGGGTCTGGGCATGCATATTCGAGACTGGGTCTCTATCTTGAACCCGGACTTGCTTCTGGATGACATGTTTTGATACTGAGTTTTAGTATGGGGTCAGGGACCTCCATGGACCTTGCCATCCAGACCTGGGGCTTCGGGCTGCATGTGCCGGAGGAGGGGTATACGGTGGAGTAGAGGTATACGGGCAGTGTCCTTCCATGGAACCTACCTGCTGGGCCAGATCGACACCGGAGGAGGTACATACAGAGATACCATTTCACTTGAGATCTTCATGCATCATATCATTCATTGTTTGAGGCTCCACCCTTGTTTGTTGTTTGTTGATTGTTCCCTCCGGTAGTATGGGATGCCGGAGGGTTTGTTTTCACTTGTTTGTGTTCCTCGGTTGTATGGGCAGCCGGGGGACTGTAGGTAGACTCTTGCTATTTACTTACAGAATTGTTCCCTGTTACGGTTAAGTATGAAATTAGTTACTGCTAGACTGTTAGTTTCTGGATTTGAGGTTGATATGATTAGTTGAGTTTGATTCATGTCTCTGAGCATGCCTATCATTACTCTTCCCCTCTTCTTATACTTGAGGTTACCGGTATACCGTCCATTTCGTACACTTATTATGTATACACTGTTATTGCAAGGACCCCAGGTGCATTACTCCTTACTTTCACATGTGCCTATGGTGTGTATGTTCTGCTTACTGGCCTCACATGTGGTTCTGTTGATTTCCCTCTGGGATAGTTCCTGTGTACCTTTCGTTGATTTCTGTGACTACTTGCTTCTATTTTGTCTGTTACTACGCTTTTATCTTATATGTGCCCAGTCGGCCTATGATACCTACTGGGTACCTTATGCTTCGCATTTGGTACGCACCCTACCCCCTGCATCTTTGGGTGCAGATCCTAGCGTGGGCCATCACTGTTAGATTGCTGTGATTCGTGCTTAGAGATCTGTCGGGGACTACTTCAGACTGAGGGTGAGCTCTTGGCGATCGGAGCTTAGCTTTAGTTTATCTTTTGCTTCATGTACTCTATTACCATTCAGAGACATCTGTATATATTGTTTTGGATCGTTTGCACTCCATGTATGTAGTTTTAGCTCTATACTATGATACCAGGTCTTGGGGTTTGGTTTAGTTTCCGCATATGTATATATATATATCCCTGTTATCTATTCTCATCGTCTTGTTCCCTTATTTGTTAGATAGTAGCCCATTACTAACTGTCCTGGGCTACGGGGATTGGTTCACCTACCGGAGGTTGTAGGTGCCATCATGACCGAGAAATCGGGTCGTGACAACATGTTCCCATTATTTCACTACCCATGTCGTGTAAATGCGCTAAGGGCTTACGTCGAGGCTTGTTTTTCAAATGATTCATGAGCACGCAAATTGGTAATCACCTTGTTAATAGTAGTTTAGCAATAAACTCTGAGGGTTTTCTTAATACCACGGTTCTTTCTCAAGGAGCAAATATTTTTTTTTGTTTGTTTTTATGTCAAACCGGGTTGTTATTTCCCTATGATAGATTGAGAGGCGACTTTCTTAAGGGAAAATGCCAAGTTTTAGTTGTAATTTGAGTCTGTGCTTTGCTTGTCTCAAAATGGACCCACCAAATTTTTTTTTCTTGGCAAGATGATTTTGAAATGAAAGGAAAGAGGGAAAATGAACTTTGAAGAAAACATTCTCTTGTCATGACTTGCACACTCTCATTTTGGCTTGATCGATTCACAAACGAGTGTGTAATGAACTTGGAATAGCTTGTCAAAAGTCATTTGTCCCAATTGATTTTGAGACTAATGTGAAGAAGTCTTGTGGCATGATGCCATGTGTGGTGAGGCTTTACCTTGATTCTTGTGCATGAGTGTCATCTAGAACTTGCCCCGAATGTGATTCAAGGAAAAATTCTAGATGTGACCGAGCTTGGAAGATGATCTTAAGCCCTTTTGAATAGCCACTTTACCCAAATGACTTCCCTTGACATCAATCCTAGTGAACCCTTTTGAGATTGTGACCGTTCTTTGGTACCTTATTTGATACCTTGACCTCTTTGGAACCTCTATCTTGGTACCCATCCTCTCTAACAACTTAAAAGTGAAACGTAGGCTAAAAGCCTAAGTTTGGGGGGGGAGGGGGAAATAAAAGGACAACATAGGCAAAAGCCTAAGTTTGAGGGTGTATGTGTTTAATGTGGAGAATAAAAGGAATTCTCTTCAAGTGCAAGGTAGCACCTTATGTTGAATTAAAATATTTCTCCAAAAGTTCAATCCAATGAGTAAAATGAAAAGAAAAGAATCGATTCTACCAAGCGAAGGTTTTATAAGAAGGTTGAATGATCAATATTAAAAGGGAAAAGCTTGGGTTGTGTGAGGGAGAGATAAGGTGAAGCCAAAGTTCAAAAAACGTGAGCGGTGTTCAAAAATGATAATAAAGAGAGTTAGGGAGGTTTAGTCACTTGAGCCAAATGCACTCCTCACCTTAACCCTAGCAAAACTTCATAACCTACAAGTCCTTAGTGATTTCAATCTTGGACACTCTACATTAGTGGCAATTTACATGAAGGGCAATCCTATGGTTTGATATGTGTGCACTTAAACTTCCTTGAGAGAGTGAGAGTCTTTTTGGTTCTCTTATGATCCCTTCTATTGTGAATTGTATGATCGTGAGTGGGATTCTCTCTTGTAGTGAGTGGTATCACACACTCGAATTGAAACATGAAGTCTCTATTTCAATTTAGAGGAATGAATGAGATAAGTTGCGTGGCAAATCTCGAGGCAAACCTTGATAGTCCATGCTAATGACTTGAGAAGCTTTATATCTTGTTTTGAATAACAAATTCCCTTGATTTTTGAATGAAAAATGAGGTCCTTTGAAAAGGTTTTGAAATAATTAATTGCCTTGATAATGTGGTGGCTCAAATTGTGATGAGCATGGTAGTTGAGTCTTTTGTTTGAGTCTTTTTGTTTATTATTATTTTTCTTAGTTTTAGAATAGATTAGTCTTTTGTGCCTTGATTGAGTTTTAGAGCATAATTCATTCCTTACCTTATGAGTATCTTGATTGAGGACAAGCAATAGTTCAAGTTTGGGGGTTTGATAAGTCGGTAATCTACCAACTTATCAAGCCTTTACTCATGATTTATTGCCATATTTTGATGAGATTTAGAGGTTCTTATGGCCTTTATTGACATGAATGTAGGTACTCTTGTCCTAGAGAAGAAAATAAGGAAATGGACCCAAAAGAGCTCAAAAGGAGTTGAAGTGTGAAGTCGATCAAAAGAGATGAAGATTCTGTCGTGAGGTGCAGACCTCGTGCAACACGCACAACATGAGGTGCGGTTCACATCCTCCTCTGTATGAAGCTCCAAAGAGAAGAGAAGGATCTGTTAAGGGGTGGATCCACCATGTGACACGCATAAGGCCTGGTGCAAACCGCACCCTGCTTCGCATGAAAACAGGAATTCGGCTAAGTCACTGCTTCGCTTGTGCAGAGCTGTGCGACGCACACAAGATGACGTGCAAAATGCGCATCGCGCCGCACAGCTCTCAAAGGGCATTTTTGTCTATTTTGATGTGATGATTTGGGAACATTCTAAAATCCAATTTAGGCATAGTTTTGAATAGTTTTTTTTAGTTTTGGAAGAAAGTTTCTCTCCTAAGGCAAGATATAGGATTTCAATCCATTCTCTCAATCTTCAACCTTGGACTTGTAAATTTGAGCTTGGATATTAGATTCTTGCTACAACTAATGAAAGAAATTTGAATTTCCCTATGGGTATACTTTCTTCTTCTTTTAGCATGAGTGGCTAAGTCTCGTTATCTAGGGATGTGTTGATGATGGGTACTTGATAAAAGGGTATGGGTCTTGCTTATTTGTGTTTATAATTGCTAATATGATATGGGTCTAGTGATTTCACCATATTTTAACTCTAAAATTGGTGGTTGCAAACATTGATTTAATTTACTTGATTGTGTTCTTGCTTGACAAAAGGGGTTTATGATTTCGGATGTGAAATTGCTAGTGGGTACTTGGAATTCTATTTAGATTGAGGCTAGAAATAGCTGAATTCACCGAAAACACCTATTTAAGTGTCTAAGCTAGAAATAGTGTGGCCTCCCCAAGCCTATATTGGTTGGTTTATGCCTAAACAATGGTGCTTAAACAAAGACCGTTGGATGAATGATTGTATGATCGAGAGATTAACAATAATGCCTAAAACCAATGCTATCTATGTTATTTAGTAAGAATTCATACATTTAAGCAAGTACCTTGACCCGTGTTTGAGTCCTATCGGAAACTCATCCCTAGTTGTCCTCTCTCTTGTTTATACCTATAATTTATTTTATTGTTTGGTTTGGAATTGAATTGTTATAGATTCCAAATTCCCCCTTTGTGACATTATTTGTTGTTTGGACAATTTACTCTCTTTGTGACATCTTTTCTATAATCTCTTTGGCTAAGCTCCAATTCCCTATGGGATCGACCCCGACTCTCGTCCGGTAAAATAATTTTTTTTTTTGCTTAATGATTATCGATACTTATATCTTAGAGAGTATATTTGAGTGTTATCACTTAGCCCTCGGTATATCAGTCTATTTGAGGTTCTCAAAAGTGTGGGGCCGATAGCTTACATGTTAGCATTTCTACCTAGTTTATCCGGAGTCCATCCAGTTTTCTATGTATCCATGTTGAAAAGATACAATAGGGATGGGGAGTCCATCATCAAATGGGTTTCAGTCTTGTTAGACAAGGACCTTCAGTGTGAGGAGGAGACAGTTGCTATTCTTGATTAAAATGTCAAGAAGTTTAGGAAAAAGGAAATCAGATCAATGAAGGTTCAATGGAAGCGTCATCCGATTGAAGAAGCCACTTGGAAAACCAACAAGGACATGCGGTACAAGTATCCTCACTTATTTGAGGAATAGGGTGCTACATTCTTCTCGATTTAGCTCATCTTTTTCTTGTTTGATCATTCGAGGATGAACGATGAGTAAATTGGTATCTGTTGTAATGACTCTTTCCGTTGTTATGGGTGAGCCTTTCGTGCGAGAAAAGGGGTTAGAAAACTTTTGGGTTGAGGAGTTGAAAATTTCAGGTTAGGCTAGTCTCAGACGAAATCTGAGCGAGGTAAGGTATAAGGCAATCCCAGAAAGGATTGGGTAAAATAAGTAGGTTTGAGCTAGTTTTCATATTATCTAAGGCGTTAAGGAGTCTGTAGGACTTTTTGGAAATGAATTCAGTGAATAAAACTCCCAATCAAACTTGACGTGGAGGGGTTGGTCTGGAACATCAAGGTTTGAAGGTGTGTTGCAAAATGGGCAAAACTGAGAGAATTTCTGAGTTTCTATCCCATGTCAGCCGCTATAGCGGGTGACATACTGCTATGGCGATGCTGCTATAGCAGAGAAATTCCAATATAGTGGAGGTCAAGGGCGATCAACCCTGCTATAGCGGGAGGCTACAACTATGGCAGTGGTGCTATAGAGGGATTGGGCCTCTATAGCGGGATAAGTCACTGTAAATGCAGAAACTTCCCCAAAAACGTTCATTCTTTCTCAAAAATATTTTAGGAAAGGGTAGAGGCGATTTGGGGCATTTTCTACTAATTTTCCACCAAGATTCATCGTAAAGGTAAGTAATTTATTCCCCTTATCTAGTACTTTGATTTTTATATCTTAGAATCGATAGTTACGGCCCTTAGGAGGGTTTATCTTGGCCTAAAATGAAAAATCTGGTGTAAGAAGGATTGTTGGGTGTAGAAACCTTGGGTTTTGTTTATAAACTATTTATTTATAATTATATTACCATAATTTGCTAGTGTAATCATAAAATTAGTAGTTCTAGGTAAATTATTGGTGGAAAGGCCCTCGATTGGGTGGAATGATCATGAGTTTGGCCTGGGATTTGGGATTAAGATGTAATCCAAATATATTTAGGCCATTTGGAGTTGATTTTGTGTTATGTTATTGTTTTAGACCCAGATCAAGCTAAAGCTTAAAGAAAGAGAAAGACTCCAGTCCAGTAGAGCATTCAGGCTTAATTTGAGGTAGGTGATGGTTGAATTATTTTCCAAATTATGTTATGTGTGCATGTTAACTATCTTATTAGTATTGTTGTACAATACATGTTTAAGGAATAAGGGAATGAATGTGAAATGATATCTTGTTGTCAATCTTATACAATGAACTTGTCTTAATACTTGTTGGCTTTACAAGTGTGGGTTGTGTTTTATTGTGATTGTGATTGTGTGATATATGTGACTTTCGATTAGCTCGGGTACTATGCCTAGTACAGATTATTGGTTGGCTCGAGTACCACGCCTGGTATGGAATATCTATCGATTTTCTCGGGTACCACGCTTGGTATAGGTTCTATTATTGTTGGCTTAGGTACCACGCCTGGTACATGTTTGATTGTTTCTTCCGTGTGTGGTTCTATGAGTGAACCGAGTTTATTTATTGTGATGTATTTATTACCTGTTAGTCCATGAGTGGCCGGATTGATGTGTTTAAAGTTGGGATGATTCTTGTGTAAACTGGATTGCATGTTAAAAATTGTAGACTATGTTCTAAGGATCCTTGGGTGGTCGGAGTTATTTGAAGGATATGTTGAATCTTATATGAGTTGTTGTTGTCGTTCTTGGACATGTGTCATGTGGTTGTTAAGTCAGGATTGGTGACTGAGAGTCTTACTTATATTCACTGACTTGGATTATACATGTTGTCTTGTTTTACTAAATCATAGTTATATGTTCATATTTCATATGTTTGGAGCTGGTCGATGATCCTACTAGTACGCTATTATTTTGTGTACTGATATTGTACTTGCTCTTCTTTTGTTGAGTACAGGGCATATTCTGGTGGCTGCTGCACGACCTCAGTTGTGATACAGACGCTTTCTGAATCTAAGGGTGAGCTGCTTCTTTCAGTATGCCATGGAATTATTTATTTGTTCTAGTCTATTATTCGGACTCGAATTCTCATTGTTCTAGAGTTACATCCCCGTATTCTAGACTATCTTAGATGTTTTGGTATATGACTTTCAGGTTCTAGGGGATATTTTTCTGCAGAAATTCTTATTATTATTATTCTTTTAGATGTGAATCTTGGCTTATTTGATGCAAACTAATTTTAGCTGCTTAGTTTTGTTAAGTATTGGCTTAGGTATTTGGTTCTCTCACCGGGGGTTTAGGGTGGGTGCCACTCAGGGCGGTTTAGGTTGTGACACATTCCCAGTCTGCACGACCTGATATAGCCAAAAATTCCATTCCACATAGCCAAAAAATCCATTCCATAAATGGTGGAACCATGTTGTTTGACATGTTCCTTCAAAGTATAGTTTTCTTTCTCAGTAATACTATTGTTATTCTCAATATCAATGTATTCATATTTGAGACAAGCAAGTGCACTTAGTAACTGATATTTGATGGTACTCAAGTCATGGAGATCTTCAATTAAAGGATTCAACAATGAGATCAGTCTTTTCTTAGAGAAGAGATGCAGTTTTTCTTTAAGGTCAACTAGACTTACCTCAGATTTGTCTTTTTCTTCTTTCATGTCTGAATCTCCAATTGCTACAAATGCAGTCTCATCCACTTCTTCACCATTAGATTCTTCAGAGTCTGATCCCCATGCAGCCACCATTGCATAATTTTCCTTTTCTTTTTTCTTTGAGTTAGCCTTCTCCTTTATTTTTGGCTCTTTTTCACCCCTTTCCTTTTTCCACTCAATTTTCCATAATAGACACTCCTTGGTCATGTGATTTGTCTTTCCATACTTGAAGCATCCAAACCGAGGTTTCTCATTGGACCGGATTTTGCTACCTATTCCTTTTCTCTCATAGCCATTATTTTTCTTGAAGACCTTTTGAAATTTTTAGTGATGAATGTAACCTGTTCTTCATCTAAATCAGAGTCCTCAGCATCAGAAGCCTTTAAAGCCAGTGATTTGTATTCACTTTCAACCCTTTTAAAGTTGTCCATGTTCATCTCATAAGTCTTCATATTTCCCACTAGTTCATCAAGAGTCATCGTGGTAATGTTTTTTTCTTCTCTTATAGCAGTAACTTTCACATTCCAATTTTGTTTTAGTAAGATCCTTAAGACCTTATCAACTTGCTCTTCAGTTGTTAGTACCTTTCCTAGTGATGATAGTTTATTTACCAACGTAGTGATCTTACTTGTGTGTGATTTAGTTTTATCTCAAATTTGAGATTCTTTGTTGAATTTCTTTCTTAACACTAGATTAATGACTAAGTTTATTTGATTATGCGATATCGTTAATCAAGTTAATTAGTAATGTCTTTATTTTATTATTTGATTTCGTCGATAAAAGAATTAGGCCTGAAACATTTGAACTTTAGAAAGGGTAGTTTGCTATATATGATAAAAGAAGCATGTAGCTAGATCCTCTCTTTCGTATATATACATACATGGCTACTAACCAAATGCTTTGCCTCAGTTTTTTAAATATGTCTCGTTAAGAATAGAGCTAAATGCAGATATATTTAGTGTAAAAAATGCAACTTTTAGTATGTTCAAAAGTGCAGATTTTATGTGCAAAATGAAGCTTTTCTAGTGCTAAAAAATGCAGATTTCAGTGTAAAAAAATATATAGCTTCCCAAGAGTTTTTAAAACTAATTTTTTGAAGGCAAAATGTACCTGTTTAAGGACTTAAAAAGTGCAGATTTTTTTGCTAAAAAACACAGTTGTTCAAGAGCTGTAAATGCAGATTTTTTTTGAAGCCACAGATGCACCCCTTTTATCATTTTTAAGATGCAAGTTTAGTTTGAAAAAATGCAGTTTTTTTTGGAGACTTAAACATGGCTTTTTTTATCAACGTTAAAGTGCAGATTTTTCATGGTAAAAACAAACATTTCAAGAACTTAAAAATATAGTTTTTTAGTGTAAGAAAACACAAAGGTTCTAAGCTAAAGATGTAGATTTTTGAAGTTAAAAGTGCTCTTATCGAGAACATGAAAGTGCTTTATCTTTTGAGTAAAATATAGCTTTCGAAAGGATCAATTTTTTTACTTAAACTCAAAGTTGTTTTAAAACTTTTCCAAATACGGTAATTCCCATGGGCATAAATCAGTTCTTTTTAATTCATTATTGAGCCATGAGTTACAAATCAGCAAAATCGTTTTAAGCAAATGACTATTTCTTAAGTCCTTTCATTCTACTTCAAAAGGCAAAAAGAATTTTCAAGTTTAGGTAAGCAAATTGATTTCAGGTTTTAATTGTTTTCTAGCTTAATCACTTGGCTATTTGACGTCTTAGTACTACTTCTTGGCACTCACATTTAGTTTTAATTAATCAACCTAAGTTTGGCCGATTAATCATTTTTAACGGATCTTAAAGGATACCTAATACCTTCTCTTTAGGACAATTAGAACTCTTACCTAGAATCATATAGTTTAAGTAGACCATTAATTAGAGTTAATTTAGCATGACTTTAGTTAATAAATTAGGTGTCCTAATTCACCTTTAAAATAATTAGGTGACGACTCTTTGTCACGCCCCGAGCCTACCCCCTGGATATAACACGGGACTCAAGATCACAAGTGATCTCAAGATAACCCTGTGGCATTAGCATGACTTAAAAACTGAACAAAACATAAGAACGGAAGCTTAACTGAAGTAATGAGCAACTTAATCTGTTATATAAATATAAGTCTAAAAATTACAATCTGAATTAAGCTGAGTATTTGACTCTATATATGAAAGCCTCTACTACTGACGAGCTGCTGGGACAAGCCCCCAGCTAACTCTAAATACTAAAAACTAAATGAAAGAACTAAAAGTCTAGAATGAAGCTAACTCCAAGTCCTCGAAGGAGGAGGACTTGCCAAGCTGGTTGGATGTGTTGCTGATCTACTAGCCATGGATCTAGGAGCGGGTTACAGAATCTACATCATAATAGGATGTTGCACAAAGAGGTATGCGGTCAGTACTATGGAATGTACTGGGTATGCGAGATATGTATAAATCATGATAAAGTATACCTGAAAGCATGCTTAAAACTGAGTTCATGCATAAATAGAAGAAATCATAAGTAAATATCAAAATTTGAACATAAGTCATAAAATAATAAGCCAAGCTCCAAAATAGATGTCGTGCCCCATTTTTCTCGCGAAAAGTGGGCCATCGACGTGACAACTCTTTTTGGATAGAAAAAGAGTGAAGAGTCGCCACCTAACGAATTTAAGGCGCGTTAGGGAACCATACTAACTAATTATAATTAAATTAAATTTTAAGTCTACGCAACCAGAGAATCGGGTAAGGGTTCAAGTTACCTCGAAAGGAAGGTGTTAAGCACCTTTCGAGGTCCACAAATGTGAGTCCCTGCCGGATTCGTTATTTATGTGGGAATTAAGTGATAAACAAAGGGTCAACAGTTTTATTAGCCTATTATTAACTAAGTAATTGAACGAATAAACCTTTATTTTAAGCAAGTAGATAAATTACTAATAGTCTAAGTGAGAAAAAAGATCATGCATATAAACCGTAATTAAAATAAATAAGGAAACGAAAAGGAGATCAGCGAGAAGACAGAATTGACACAAGAATATAGAAAAAGAAACCTAATTACTAAGTGATTTAGATAACTACCCCAACCGTTTAATAAAACAAGAGCTACACATAGGTTAGTTTTAACCTATTCGGATCAGCGCCCGGCTTATTATCGAAGACAATTCCAAAGACATTGTCGTATTCTGCTCGGGTCGATTTCCATCATATCCGTCTATCTACCCACCTAAGTTGGTTATTAAGATTATTTTTACCTAAGTGCGTACTAAAAAAAAGAAAAGTCTATCGTACCCTAGTATGCCTACTCGTCCCACTTAATGTCCAAGAGGCATTGGACTACTATTTTGGATATGGGTCTAGACAATAAGATTCCAAGGCTACTTAATTAGACTCGGGATTAACGTCAATCAAAACATACATGGACTAGAAAACAAGTAGCACATAAATGATCTCACATAGGCCTCACAACTCGTACAATTAACACCTTATATAGCATGATATCTGGAGAACGTGCAAAACCACTTATTAATTAGTCCTACGAACAAAGTTCCTAATTATTTAACATGCTGTAAATAAATCTAATCCTACAAACAGGATGATTGATTATTTTAACCTGCTAAAACTGTTTTAAAGCTATAGGGATGAGAGCTAATTAAATTAATGTGTTGAAGCTAAATTGAACGTATAAGCAGAATCTTTAACTTAACATGCTGAGCCTGAATTAATCCTATAGATGTGGTTTCTGAATGTTCTAAAAAAGGGCTGAAACAGTCATATTGAACCAATTTTACATTTTGAAACAGTTTCTAACGTGCTGGGCTGATTTTAACATGCTGAAACGATTTTAACGTGCTGAAACAGTTTCAACGTGATGTATCCCATAGGCATGATTTCTAGTCATGGTATATGCAGAAACTGAATTAACCCTATAGGCATGCTAGCTAAAATACACGGAACACTGATGCTGAAATCAATTTTTAAACTAGACATGATTTTGATTTTGTTTAAAAGATGAAGCTGATTTTAAACATGGTAACTAGCTTTGTTATTTATATGCTGAAACTGATTTTTTACAACTTAAAACATGGTAGCTAACTATCATAAATGCTGAAACATATTTAACTTATAAACATGGCAACTAAACAGAACTGAAAACTAGTTTTAAGCCATAAAGCATGCTAATTAATTTTAAAGCTGAAACGAACTTAAACCTATAGGCATGTTTTCTAGGCATTTTCAAACAACTAAGGCAAATAGCACGTAGTTTGCCCCTCCCCCATAGCAGAACCCCAAAGTATCTTATTTATCGTCAGAGTTTTACAATAAATTATTACAGACCGAAATAATGAACAGAATTTAAAGCTAAAGAACAGGCTGTCCAGATACTCAGAAATCCCGATCTCGAACAACTCTTCACAGCCAACAAGAACCTGTCAAACATGTAGAACATAGGACTCGGAGAACCTTAATACAACCTTTAAACCATGCCTTGACATGTCAGAGTTCCTGAGGATCTCAAGGACCCTAGGCAGTGCTTATGTAGAGGAGCATGAATGCATTAGGGCCTCCGTATTCCTCCAAATACCACGGAAACCAACCAAGACATAACCAAACATAATCGAGCAACCAAGACATAACCAAATATAATCGAGCAGTCACTATGCGAACAAGCAATATCTAATCTTTTAACAAGTAACACTGGTTCATGACTAAAGCACAAAAGGAAACAGATCAAGCCAAGAAGAAGTAAAGTTTAGACATCCTATATACATGCTCTCTAATGACTCACAGATACAAAGACGTACGTAGAACAATCGCAAGTAACAACATAGATCGACTAAAGCACACATTTAGGTTACAAGTGATCATATATGAATTGGAATCTACATTAATAGAGACTAACCAGTTGACCGCAAACAATAATAAAATAGCCAAAGTCCAATACTTAGCAATCAGTAAGCTTGACCACAGAGAAGAGAATTCTTAAGATATGAGAGTAGTAATGAGTAAAAGTCTTAGGAATAATGAAAAGAGGGGGACTGCTTATATAGTAGTTGAATTGTAAATAAGACAAGGAAAGAGAATATTTATTTAATTAATTAAAGATTTTTCCTTAAGCAGATTGACAAGATCAGATTAGGATTAGAGAAAATTTGGCCTAATTTACCATAAATATGTGAGTACTAAAATTACTTCGAAATAACAGAAGCAAGAATGAAGACAAATTCAAATAAATTATTGAATTTACCATAAACTTTCCCAAAATCAAGCAATTAAATCAATTAGGGGTAAAACAAGTCAACATTTTACCATATTTAGCCGAGTGCTACAGCTGCTATAATCTATGTAGGGAGAAAGAGTCAATCGAAATAATCAAGTATCAAAACCATTCCAATTCAGATAAGAAAACAAGATCAATTAAAGGTTATCTCACTCGTACAAGGAAAAAAATAAAGAAAAATCATAGTTGGATTGATCACATAACCAAATAATGAGTCTGTCGGACTCCTAACCACAGAATCAATCGAGTAACAGAATCATAAAAATTTTCTCTTCTCATGCTCACCAACATGCTATATAAGACTATCTTAGAACTAAGCATAAATTTTCAGAGTCACAAAATTATATTCCAACAGTTGGTAACCAAGCTATGGATTAATGCGTTGGGGCAATTGAATTCGATACAAGAACATTCCCCAGTTTCATGTTTAGAACACAACAACATTATCCAACATGCTTATATATCAATTTTACAAACAAGACAAACATATAATCGAATTTTCAGAATTAAGCTAGAAGTAAAACTTGTAGAAATTGGTTGTTTTCACACATGACAGCCCACATGAAACACTTATTACAACATCATAGATTTCAAGCACAAATTCGCAGTCCAAGTTTTACCATTTTCACATATCTAAAGATCTGGTACAATAAAAGAGAAACAGATGAAGTTAAGTCATGAATAAGACCAAACCAGAATGAGTTTAAAGTAAAGGTAAAAAAATGAGTTTTCAACATGCTGTAAACCTGTACAGACAGTCGCATAAGTCAAGAATTAAACAACGTTACACAGATTCTCATAAGCAAAAAATTCAGATTTTCAGAACCTGTAAAGAAGAGGATGAGACAGAATAGATGATGATACACTCGACCACAAGAGTGAGACAAAATCAGACCCCAAACGAATCTGCAAAACATCGCTTAGTTCTTCGGGATCTTCCGTCGTTCATCGGAGAAACAAGAAACCTTTGAGGTTTCCGATCTGTTCGGAGAAACCACTGGTGGCGACACTGGGACGACGGGATTTCACTGTTATTGGGGTTTTTGGTGAATTTTTTGGTCGGGATAAGGATGGTTGTTTGTGGGTTTTGGCGGTGGTTCTCGGCTGGCGATGGCCGGAGCAAAGGCGGGGGGAAGATGAGAGGTGGAGGGAGTTTGGGTGAGGGACGTGGCATTGGCGCTGGTGGAGCAGCGGTGCCCGCTGGCTCGGCAGCAAGGGTGGCCAGCGGGTTGTGGGTTTTCATTTGTTTGGAGGAGAATGGTGGAGCGGCGATGCTCGCCGCCGACAGAGAGACGGAGAAGATGAGGGAGGGAGAGTTTAGAGAGGGAGAGAGGGTGGAGGCGGTTGAGGAGAATGGGGTTAGGGTTGGGGGGTGTGTTTGTTTAAAAGGAAAGAAAAAAAGGGGTTTGATCTCGGCCGTTGATCGTATTAGATCAACGGCTGAGATTGGATTAGACTTGGGATTTAAAATTGGGCCAAATTAGCCCAATTTAGGCTAAAATTGAAATAAATTTGGTAGAAAGGGGCTAGGATTTAAATAATTTGAGATTAGAAATTGAATTCGGATGGCTATTTAATAAATAAACTACTACGTATATAAAATTTAGTAGATAAAATAATAATTAACGATAATTATCAAAAGATAAATTATTTTTAAAAAAATAATAAATTACGTATATATGTTGTACGTAAAAATAAATGACATGTAATATCATATGAAATTTATGATAAAAATAGTAATAATAGAGAATAATTATATATTTTTATACTAATTTTAAAGTGTTAACACGTAATTTATTTAATAAATCAAGTAAAATATATAATAAGTTAATATTTAAAATAATTATTGTTATTAAAATAACAGCCCGAGAGAGGTATAGGGAGGTCAAAATTGGGTGTCAACAGCTGCCCCTTCCTTGCTCGGGAATGAAGGATGAATTATCGGGCAAGGAACGTTGACTTAGTAGCCAATTTTGTCCGACCGGAGGCGTAGTCTTCAAAATTGGAGAAACAAGGGGGAATTATAAAAGAGTTGCGGCCGGGACTTCGGTTTTCAAGTCGCCTACATATCCCTCTTTTACGGGAATCAGGCCATGTGTAGTTCTAGATTTAGAAATGAACGAGGCTTCTGAAGAAGATATACAACTGAAATTCTGCATGAAGACGCAGTTGGCACGAGTCGATTAGCTGAGAATAGGATGCGAGGCCCAGTGTTGGTGATATAAGGATAAGAAAGGTTGTGCTTTGGAAGCGAAGACGATGGTTAATCTCGTTTCTTGGCTTGCTCAGTTCTCGTTGCCTGCGACTTCTATTATAACTAAATAAAAGATTAACATTTAAATAAGAATAATGTAAAACATGATGCAGGTTCCCGTTATGACTATGGAAAGTATCTTAAGACGGTATAAATGATGTCTTAAGCGATGATATCTTAGGGCCATGATACGTAAAATTAATCCTCGGGCCATTAAAATGATGTCCGCGGGCCATGAAAATGATGCCTTTAGATGATGACGCCTTTGGAGCATGATAAGCAGAAATTAAATCCTTAGGCCATGAAATGATGTCCGCAGGCCATGAAAATGATGCCTTTAGACTATGACGCCTTCGGAGCATGATAAGCAGAAATTAAAGAAAGCGTATATGTTTTGAGTGGCAATGGCATGACGTTTGGTGGCTTCTGAATAATTTGTTTCATGGTAGTTTGTTGTGATTCGATGCGATCTCGGGCCAAATGCTATCTCGGGCTCAAATGCATTTTTCGGGCGCAGTGCGATTCTCGAGCCAAAATGCAATCTCGGGCTTAATGCAATTCGCAGTTCTTGAGCTTGATGTAATCTTGGGCGCAAGGCAATCTTCGGGCG
The DNA here is from genome assembly GCA_003996215.1 of Jaltomata sinuosa. Lineage (NCBI taxonomy): Eukaryota > Viridiplantae > Streptophyta > Magnoliopsida > Solanales > Solanaceae > Jaltomata > Jaltomata sinuosa. The sequence goes on along the minus strand of QJPP01001749.1, from coordinate 24,892 downwards.
CAAGGCAATCTTCGGGCTTGATGTAATTCTCGGGCCAAATGCAATCTTGGTCTCAATGCATTTCTCGGGCGTAATGCAGTTCTCGGGCTCGATGCAATTCGTAATTCTCGAGCACAATGCAATCTCGGACATAATGCAATCTCGGGCCAAATGCAATCTCGGACTCAAATGCATTTTTCGGGCAAATATAATTCTCGAGCCAAATGTAATTCTCAGGCTTAACGCAAGCTCGGGCCATATGCAATTCTCGGGCCAAATTCAGTCTCGGGCCAAATGCAATTCTCGAGCCAAATATAATTCTCGGGCTAAATGCAGTCTCGGGCCAAATATAATTCTCGGGCCAAATGCAATCTCGGGCCAAATGCAACTCTTGAGCCAAATATAATTCTCGAGCCAAATGCAGTCTCGGGCCAAATATAATTCGCGAGCCAAATGTAATTCTCGGGCTTAATGAAATCTCGGGCCAAAGTCATCTCGGGCATAATGCAATCTTGGGCCAAATATAATTCTCGAGCCAAATGTAATTCTCGGGCTTAATGCAATCTCGGGCCAAATGCAATTCTCGGTCCAAATGCAATTCTCGGGCTCAAATGCAATCTCGGACCAAATGCAATTCTCAAGCCAAATATAATTCTCGGGCCAAATGCAATCTCGGGCCAAATATAATTCTCAGGCCAAATACAATCTCGGGCCAAATATAATTCTCGAGCCAAATGTAATTGTCGGGCTTAATGCAATTCTTCTTTGAGGAGATAGAGTAGCTTAGCTTTCTTGCCATATTTTGATGACGGTGTTTGTCTTGATGCTACTGAGACAATTCTCGGATTTGTACCTGCTAGTTCTGTGTCCAAAGAAAAATTGTTAATTTGTAAAAAGGGGAGGTTGATTTGTGCATCTGTTCTTGGGTGCATCTGTCCTCCTTGTTATGTGTCTGCGGGCTGTCGCACTCTCTTCGGGCACTCGCTCGAGCAAATAAATAAATAAGCTTTGACATAGTATTTTGAAATAACTTGCTTTGAAAATGGAAACGTTAAAAAATCAAAATATTGTTGAATCATAAACTGTGACATGCTTTGAGACATCACAACATCTTATCCTCTTTGCATTTGGAGTGCAGTTCCGATGAAATTTTGAGGGCTCTCAAAAATTTCTGCCCCAGTGTAGAACTTGTCTTTCGGCTAGAAAATTTTGTCGAACGAGCGGTCGCTTGTTGTGAATTTTGAGGTTCCCTCAAAATTCTGCCCCAGTCTTACGATTCATGGTAATGCTTTTCAGATGTAATTTTTGAGATCCTCTCAAATATTCTGCCGCAGTTATAATGCTTGATAAAGGGAAAATGAAAGGTTTTATTATGATAAGACCGAACTCCATAGGAGCGCCTACGTATCCCTCTTAAGTGGGAATCAGGTCAAACGTAGTTCCAAATACAAGGTAAGGAAGCAGAACAGAAATAACTTTCTCTTAACTTTTCAGATGAAGTATCTTTTGACAGCATCGGAATTGATAGGCTTGGGCCACACTTCACCGTCCATTTCCGCTAGTACGAGTGCTCCTCCTGTCAGAACCCGATGGACCATGTAAGGACCTTGCCAATTTGGTGCAAATTTTCCTTTTGCCTCGTCTTGATTTGGAAAGATCCATTTTAGGACAAGTTGCCCTGGTGTAAAATGCCTTGGTCTGACCTTCTTGTTGAAAGCTTTGGCCATTCTATTCTGATAGAGTTGACCGTGACAAATTGCATTTATTCTCCTCCCATCAATGAGTGCCAGTTGTTCCATTCTACCTCGCACCCATTCAACATCACTTAGTTCTGTTTCCTGAATGATCCTTAGAGAAGGTATCTCCACTTCAACAGGTATCACAACTTCAGTACCATAAACCAGAAGATAAGGAGTGGCCCCTGTAGAAGTCCTCATCGTAGTACGATATCCCAACAATGCGAAGGGTAGCTTCTCGTGCCAGTGTCTGTAATTGTCAATCATCTTACGCAATATCCTCTTGATGTTTTTGTTCGCAGCCTCAACTGCTCCATTCATCTGTGGCCTATAGGCTGTAGAGTTTCGATGGTTGATCTTGAACTGCTCACACGTTGCTTTCATCAGATCACTGTTGAGATTGGTGCCATTATCTGTAACAATTGACTCAGGAACTCCAAATCGACAGATAATATGATCTCGGACAAAATCAGCTACAACCTTCTTTGTGACAGACTTATGTGAGGTAGCCTCGACTCATTTGGTGAAATAATCAATAGCAACAAGAATGAACCTATGTCCGTTGGATGCGGCAGGTTCGATAGGACTGATAACGTCCATACCCCAAGCTGCAAATGGCCAAGGAAAGCTGGTGACATAGAGTTCATTGGGAGGAACTCGAGTCATGTCGACATGCGTTTGGCATTGGTGACACTTTTGCACATAACGAATGCAATCCGTCTCCATAGTCAACCAAAAGTACCCGGATCTCAGTATTTTCTTGGCCAAGGTAAATCCGTTCATGTGAGGGCCGCAAGTTCCAGCGTGGACTTCTTCAATCAAACTAGAAGCTTCTCTAGCATCAACACACCTCAGCAGTCCTAAATCAGGAGTCCTCTTGTACAAGATTTCTCCACTTAAGAATAATTGGTTATCTAACCTCCGAATAGTGCGCTTTTGAATACTTGTGGCATTCTCCGGATAATATCTATTTTTTAAGTATCCCTGGATATCAACATACGATGGCTTGCCATCTAACTCCTCTTCGATATGAAAACAATATGGCGGTTGCTCGTGAGTATGAATAGGGATGGGATCAATATAATTCTTGTCCGGATGCTGTATCATAAAAGACAAAGTGGCCAAAGCATTAGCGAATTCATTCTGGATTCGCGGAACATGTTTGAATTCTATCTTGACAAACCTCTTGCGCAATTCTTGTATGCCATCTATGTATGGCAGGAGTTTCCTGTTCTTGGTAGCCCATTCCCCTTGTACTTGATGAATCAACAAGTCTGAGTCCCCAATTACCAATACCTCTTAGACATTCAGGTCAATGGCTAGCCGAAGCCCCAAAATGCAAGCTTCGTATTAAGCCATATTGTTGGTGCAAGGAAACCTAAGTTTGGCTGATACCGGATAATGCTAGCCAGTTTCTGAGATCAAAACAGCTCCAATACCTACCCCTTTGAAGTTCGCAGCTCCATCAAAGAATATCCTCCAACCATTGTATATTCGGATATGTCCTCTCCCACAAATGCCACTTTCTCATCAGGAAAATAAGTTTTCAAGGGTTCGTATCCATCATCTACGGGGTTCTTGGCCAGGTGATCTGCCAACGCCTGTGCTTTGATGGCCCTCTGAGTGACATAAACTATGTCAAATTCACTCAATAAAATCTGCCATTTTGCCAGTTTCCCGGTAGGCATAGGCTTCTGGAAGATGTACTTTAGTGGATCCATTCTCGAGATCAAGTAAATAGTGTATGCTGAGAGGTAATGTCTCAACTTCTGGGCTGCCCAAGTTAATGCACAACACGTGCGCTCCAGCAAAGAGTAACGAGCCTCATATGACGTGAACTTCTTACTCATGTAATAGATTGCCTGCTCCTTCTTCCCTGTTTCATCATGCTGCCCCAGAATACAACCGAAAGAATTATCCATCACAGATAAATACAACAGTAGTGGCCTACCTGGCTCAGGAGGGACCAATATAGGAGGATTAGATAGGTAATCCTTGATTTTGTCAAACGTTTGCTGGCACTCTGACGTCTATTTTGTGGCAGCATCCTTTTTCAATAACTTGAAAATCGGCTCACAGATGACAGTGGATTGGGCTATGAAGCGACTGATGTAGTTGAGGCGGCCCAAGAAACTCATTACCTCTTTTTTATTTTTTGGTGGTGGAAGCTCTTCGATGGATTTGATTTTTGTCGGGTCCAACTCTATTCCGCGACGACTGACGATAAAACCCAATAATTTTCCCGCAGGGACTCCAAAGGCACACTTTGCCAGGTTCAACTTCAGATTATACTTCCGAAGCCTATTAAAGAACCTCTCGAGATCGTTCAAATGACTCGAACCCTTCTTGGATTTGATGATAACATCATCCACATAAACTTCAATTTACTTATGGATCATGTCATGAAAAATGATAGTCATGTCCCTCATGTATGTAGCTCCAGCATTTTTCAACCCGAAAGGCATAAACTTGTAATTATAAACCCCCCAGGGGGTAATGAAAGCAGTTTTCTCAGCGTCCTCCTCATGCATCTTAATTTGATGATAACCGGCAAAGCAATCCACGAATGATTGTATTTCATTCTTGGCACAGTTATCAATCAAGATGTGTATATTAGGGAGTGGAAAATTGTCCTTAGGGCTGGCTTTGTTAAGATCCCTGTAGTCAACGCAGACTCTGACCTTACCATCCTTCTTGGGAACAGGTACGATATTAGCTAGCCAAGTCGGATATTCAGTTACTCAAATGATTCCAGCCTCAACTTGCTTTGCCACCTCCTCTTTAATCTTCAAGCTCAGATCAGGTTTATACTTTCTGAGTTTTTGTTTGACAGAAGGACAAGAGGGATCAGTGGGCAGTCTGTGGGATACAATCGATGTGCTCAATCCTGTCTTATCTGCATAGGACCAAGCAAAGACGTCTTTGTGTTTTTTCAAAACCCGAGCGTAGCCCTTTTTCTCATTTTCAGATAAGTAAACACTAACGTACATTTCATTAGCCACTTCCGAGTCCCCTAAGTTCACTACCTCTGTATCCACTAGGTTTGTCTTAGGTTTATGTTCAAACTCTTCAACCTTTTTAATGAGTTCTTTCGGTACTTCAGCTTCTTCTACCTCTTCTAGTTCACTTATATTATGTTGCACAGTCTCATTACATATGACAATCTCATATTCAACATTTTTAGAAGTAATTTTGCCAAGTGCTCGGCGGGCCCTAGAAGGAGTGGCAGTCCAGTTGCTGAGAGTGGCTTTTGGCTGATTGCTCTGTTTAGGAACTCCTCCTCTCCCCTCATCGATGATGACGTTGCAGCTCTCTTCTATCAGGAATAAACCTCTTATGCTTTCTAGCACATCATCTTCACCATCATCAAGAAATCCCGCAGAGACAATAGTCTGATGCAATGATGGTATCGGTCCTAGCGAAGGATAATAAAATACGCCGACAGGAAACTTCCAATCTTTGTACTCTTGTGCAGTGCCAAGATAACCCAACTTGAATGTGGTCTCCTGTGACTGTATCTGTATTGGTTCCATTATGCCTTGCAAATTTGCCCCCAAGCCGCCATTAGGTACGAACCCTGAGCGAAGCAACATATTCATGATCGTGCTACTCTACCATGGTCCCTCTCCAACAAATCCCACCATTTCCAGTGTGTGGAACATTTCTCCATCCAATCTCTCTTTTCCTTCCACCGCGTATATAGATTGCCCCTTTTCACCATGGACCACCACCTCTTAGTAGTCCCATTCAAACTTGAGGCATTGATGCAGAGTAGAGGACACCGCTCCTGCCATATGAAGCCATGGGCGACCAAGTAACATATTGTAGGAAGCTGGGATATCCATTACTTGGAACACAATGGAGAATGTGGCAGGTTCCAGCAATGCATCGAGGGTAATTTCCCCAATGGTATCTCTTTGAGAGCCGTCGAAAGCCTTCACGTTCATATTCTGAGCCTAAATCTTAGAAGTGTCAACCTCTAGCCTTGTCAGTGTGGCAAGGGGGCATATGTTTAGACCAGAGCCTGGATTGATCAATACCTTTGTTATCACCCTATCCTCATACTGCATGGTGATGTGCAAAGCGTCATTATGCGCTCTTCCTTGAGGCGGCAGCTCATCCCCGTGAAAGGATATTTTATGAGGCTCGAATACCTGCCTAACCATATGGGCTACCTCTCCACCGGTAATATTAGCCGGTACATAAGCCTCGCTAAGAACCCTCATTAGAGCCTTCTGATGGAGCTCAGAAGTCTGTGAAAGTGACAAAATAGAGATTTGAGCCGAAGTTTTGCTCAGCTGATCTACAACAGAATATTCCTTTGCTTGTACCTTCTTCCAAATGCCATTCTCCTCAACCTCTACAACTGGTTGTTTTCCCTTGCTAGAACTTCCCTGAGCCAGATTTTTAGGCGTGTAGATTCTGCCAGATCGAGTCACACCCTGAGCGGTGTCAGCCTTGGCTACCTTTGCCTTTCTCGAAATATCACGTTCATAATTCCATGGTACTGCATGGGGATCATAAGCAACTGGAGTAGCTCGATATATACAGTAAATGCGGATTTAGGAGCAGCCACCTCTACTTCAAACAGAACATGTTTCTATGCCGGAGCAGATGTTTGTGACACTATCGCGACATCCCCTTCTTTCTCGATAACACAAATAGAGCCTTCTAGATCCAATGCCTCTCCAACTTCCAACATGTTGACCTGATGATTTGGGAGCAGATTGTTGGTGATTTTCAGAGCTGGGTCTTTCAACTGAATAACCTTTGTATCAATTAACTTTTGAATTTGATCCTTCAGTGAGAGACATACTTCAGTAGTATGCGAACCTTTCATACCTGAATGGTACACACAGACTTTGTTAGGGTCATACCATTTGGCTTGAGTGTCTACAGGTAAAGCGAGAACGGGAGTGATGAGGCCAGCTACCCTCAATCTTTCATACAACTGGGCAATTGGTTCAGCCAAAGGAGTATACTGCTTGACCGGCCTTTTCTCGAAATTGGCTCGGGGTCTGTAATTTGGATTAGGTGGGGGAGATTGGAATTGAGAGGGCTGGGCACTATAAACGGGGTGAGAGGGAATTTGGTATGAGTATGTAGGCATTTGATAAAGAGAGATAGGGTATGGAGATTGTTGGTATAGTGGAGGGTGGGTTGTAGGCGTTTGGGAAATGAGTGGTGTTTTGAAATCTTGTGCCATCATCACAGTCCCCACTTCTTTTTTTCGATTTTCAGCAATTCCGCCAAATTGTAGGGACTTACTGGTAGCCTGTAGAGCCTCCAAATTGATAATGCTACCACTTTTGATGCTTTCCTCTAGTCTTTCCCCAACCTGGATGATCTCGGCAAAACTCTTTTATGTGATGAGCATCATCTTTTCATATTACTGTGGTTCCTGGGCCCGAATAAAATAATCTTTCATTTGAGCCTCGTCCATTGGAGGTCGGGCTCTGGCCGCTTCAACTCTCCATCTCAATACATATTCCCGAAATAATTCATTATGCTTCTTCTTTAGGTTTTGAATGTGAAACCAATTTGGGGCGTTGTCCATGTTGAAGCCAAATCTTTCTACAAAATCGGAGGCCATGTCTATCCATCTGGACCACTTTCTGGTATCCTTCTCAATGTACCAGGTTAAGGCCTCCCCGGTAAGGCTTCTCATGAACAGCTTCATCCGTATTTTCTCATCTCTTCCTACTCCCACCAGCTTATCACAGTACATTCTTAAGTGCGCTTTGGGATCCTGGTCCGATTGAATAACTCAAATTTGGGAGGTTTGTACCCTTCCGATAATTCAACGTCTGGGTGCATACATAGGTCTTCATAATTCAGACCCTTCACCCCTATAATGCCCTCTATATGTTGCAGTCTGTTGGTGACCTGCTCTAACTTTTCGACCATGTTCTGTATTAACCGGTCTTTTTCTGAAGGCTCTAGCTCAAGCTGGTGCTGAACAAAAGGAGCAGTTTCCACTTATATGGGGTTTAGGTTATAATTTCCTGGAACGTGGGTAGGGACTATATTTGGAGTGGTTTGGGAGTTTTGTGGAGCTGAGAGGGTAGGATACTGTGGTGGAGGACATTGGCTAGTCCTTGGAAAAACGTAAGTATGCTGCAAGTCATTTTGTGGTTGTGGTACATTGGGTATGGTTTGGAGTTTTGCGGCGGTATTGTCCTCGACCGTCAGGTCACGAGGACTGTTCAAAGTGAAGGACAACTTGGCCAAATTACGAATTTGCGCCAGTTCATCCTGTAAGTCAAGGATTCTCTGCTCCATTCGTAAGATTAGCTCATCACGGTCTCCCCCAACACTTTCTGAGACTTCCTTACTTTTACTAGAACTATTGCCACCCATTTTATCTTTTCTTTCACGATTTGGACTCGGAGGAGGAGGAGGAGGAGTCCCTTTTGATCTAGTATGATATCCCAGCATGCACAAATCAACCTTTGGTAAGGGAGTAAGAGTAAGACAAAATCAACAGAAACCAAGTTAGTAGTAAGATATTTATTCTAAAGATAAACACATTGATTGCGAAAAATAAACGTCCTAAATGCAAGGGGCCTCGTTGAGCCAGAGGTAGGCGTAAAACGACACATATATGATTCAGGAAATTTTAATCCAAGCCAAGATTCAATATTAGTCGGAGTTTAGAGTCAGATAATAAACGAAGTAAACCATTTATTAAATCAAACTTTGATCTACTATAATTCTTTGCGGAAATGAAAAAATAATAAAGTAGAGCTAGGGGAAAGCGGGATGACAAGGGAAAATCCTAAATTCAAAAGCCTCCATTGTACTGGTTCAGAGATCTTGGATCAACTTGTGCCCACATTGCAGGAGTGATATCATAATGACAATTCAACAGCTTCCGTGCCCAGGTGGTCTCTTTTATATCTTCAAATCCATAAGGTTGTCCCAATTTGCTAAGCCGCACATCTTCAGCATCCTCCAAAAGCCATACATAGTATTCGGGTGCACAATAGGCCTGCTCAGTGAACACGCTTACAGTCATCAACCCTTCCCATTGTTGAAGCAATTCTTTGGCCTTAGGGATTTCATATTTTGAGTCAAACTCAAGCTCCGAACCTCCCATGTGGTCTCTTAGAGGTATGACTTGGGTTCGTCCGAACTGGCGGAGCACTCGAACTGGAGCGTAAGGCTGGAGGCCTTTCAACCCAATGAGCTCGATGTAGTAAAGCTCATTGCTTCTTATGACAGCTGTGCGGGCGGGTAACCATGAATACTTCCACTGAATCTGATATCCTGAACGGGCTTTCATAAAAGCAAACCAATCTTCGGTACCCACAAGAGAATTGAACCTGATTATCCTTTGAGAATGGGTGTCGATCTTGTTTCCCATTCCCGTCAAAATGTCTATCAAGTCGGGCCGTTTGTAAAAGTGCTCAACGGCCCATAGCTGCAGCAGAAGGTTACACCCTTCGAAGAACCTCTTACCCCTAAAGCACTTGGACAGTGCCCTAAATACCTCAGCAAGGATCATGGGTACCAATGTGGCCTCCATATTATCAATACCGCGCTATAAAGCTTGAACCACCGAACTATGGCAAGTATCAATCTTACCATTTTCCCTTGGAAACACTAGAGTGCCTAGCAAGGCTATGGAAAAAGTATTCAGTCGCTTCTTTTCCCGTTTTTCAGCAGAACAAGAAAACTCTTTCTGAAAAACCTTATGACTATCCCTGCGACCAAAACGTTCATACAGGAAATCCAAAGAAATCCAGTCAAAGTCCAGACAAGCTAGTTTGAGATTGTTTTTCAATCCGAGATGATGCAGAAACTTTTTCCCAGATTGTTTGCGAGGCAAGATTAACCCTCTATTTTGGTACCGCAACTCAGTGAACCCTCCAATCTCTTCCACGGTCGGTGCTAACTCAAAATCGCTAAACTTGAAAATGACCCTTTTAGGGTCCCAGAATTGCAACAAAGCCTTGATCAAATACCGATCTGGAGCTACATAAATCAAAGAGGTCAGGAAACCCAAGGACCGACGAATCTCTTTACCATGTTCTTTCTTCATATATTCCCACCATCTCCTTAATTTGTGGGGGACACCCACAACCATCCTAGTGTTGGAAAATGCCGGTGTGCCTTCCATTCTACAGCCTGAAAGAGAAACAAAAAAAACTTTTCTAAAGTTCTTTCATATTAAACTGGCTTGGATTAATTTGTCATGATCACTTACCACATAATATGATTATTTGTCTTTGGATTGATGGGAACCCTTTTACAATAAGGAGGCTGCTAATTTTGCGGGTTGACTCCTAGGGCCAAACCACATATGGCTGATGCATGCATGATTTATATAAAGGGGTAGATACAACACTATCCTAAGTTTATGAGATTTGGATAAACACGGACTCAAGGTTTTCCTATGCGAGGAGGCACGTGGTCACACGGTAGCAAAACTATCCTCTCACCCCACGTCTATGCCAACTCTCTAAAATGGGTATTTGAAGGAATTTTGGAGAAGTGCAAAGGCACAACTCACGTGTATAATATGTGAAAGTGTGAAGTTCCCAAGTGGGGGGAATATGAGCGGAATGACAGTTATGAAAAGCAGTAACATGTAGCATATAGGAAAAGCAGTAACACATTGAACAGTTAAGGAAAGCAGTAAAAAAAAAAATAATAAATAAATCAATTAATAGATAAACCAAAAGGCATATAGCGGGTGAGGAGAAATCAAACATAAAACACATATCAACAGAAATAATATGCTAAACATAAAACAGGTAAATTGTTTATGAGAACAAACAGGAGAAGACAAGAAAGAGAATGAAAACATGAGGAAAGGATAAAGGGAAAATCATGTTAAACACATTTAAGGAGACATACAAGAAAGTGTATTCTTTTTCTTTTCTTTTTTAAGAAAACAAGTTAGTGTACAAAGAAAATTTATTATGAGAATACGAAAAGACACAATGATCATGATAGAATTAAAACATACTAATTATTTTAAAAAGATAGAAAAAGGGGGAAAAGGAAAGGAAGCTTAGCATGAAATTCTTTTTACGAATAAAGGATTACTCATACAAAAACACATAATTTTTCAAAAAAATACTATATATATGACTAGATATATTATTTGAACACACAAACAAATTAAAACATTTTAAACATGAAAAATACACATATTATTTAAGGAAACACAAAAGAGAAAGTACTCTTAGCATGGAAGTAACTATTTATGAAAAATAAAATATTAAACAGAGAAAAAACATAAACAAAATAATAAGCATGCTAAACATGAAAAAAAACAAAGACAAGGAAAATAATTAATTACGAACAAAAAAATAATCATAAAAAAAATAAAGTAACATAAAAATCCCACATAAACACAAAATCCGTAATGGTTAGAACCTATGATCCCCAGCAGAGTCGTCATTCTGTCGCGCCCCATTTTTCTCGCGAAAAGTGAGCCATCGACGTGACTACTCTTTTTGGATAGAAAAAGAGTGAAGAGTCGCCACCTAACGAATTTAAGGCGCGTTAGGGCACCATACTAACTAATTATAATTAAATTAAATTTTAAGTCTACGCAACCAGAGAATCGGGTAAGGGTTCAAGTTACCTCGAAAGGAAGGTGTTAAGCACCTTTCGAGGTCCACAAATGTGGGTCCCTACGGATTCGTTATTTATGTGGGAATTAAGTGATAAACAAAGGGTCAACAGTTTTATTAGCCTATTATTAACTAAGTAATTGAACGAATAAACCTTTATTTTAAGCAAGTAGATAAATTAGTTACTAATAGTCTAAGTGAGAAAAAAGATCATGCATATAAACCGTAATTAAAATAAATAAGGAAACGAAAAGGAGATCAGCGAGAAGACAGAATTGACACAAGAATATAGAAAAAGAAACCTAATTACTAAGTGATTTAGATAACTACCCCAACCGTCTAATAAAACAAGAGCTACACTTAGGTTAGTTTTAACCTATTCGGATCAGCGCCCAGCTTATTATCGAAGACAATTCCAAAGACATTGTCGTATTCTGCTCGGGTAGATTTCCATCATATCCGTCTATCTACCCACCTAAGTTGGTTATTAAGATTATTTTTACCTAAGTGCGTACTAAAAAAAATAAAGTCTATCGTACCTAGTATGCCTACTCGTCCCACTTAATGTCCAAGAGGCATTGGACTACTATTTTGGATATGGGTCTAGACAATAAGATTCCAAGGCTACTTAATTAGACTCGGGATTAACGTCAATCAAAACATACATGGACTAGAAAACAAGTAGCACATAAATGATCTCACATAGGCCTCACAACTCATACAATTAACACTTTATATAGTATGATATCTGGAGAACGTGCAAAACCACTTATTAATTAGTCCTACGAACAAAGTTCCTAATTATTTAACATGCTGTAAATAAATCTAATCCTACAAACAGGATGATTGATTATTTTAACCTGCTAAAACTGTTTTAAAGCTATAGGCATGAGAGCTAATTAAATTAATGTGTTGAAGCTAAATTGAACGTATAAGCAGAATCTTTAACTTAACATGCTGAGCCTGAATTAATCCTATAGATGTGGTTTCTGAATGTTCTAAAAAAAGGGCTGAAACAGTCATACTGAACCAGTTTTACATTTTGAAACAGTTTCTAACGTGCTAGGCTGATTTTAACATGCTGAAACGATTTTAACGTGCTGAAACAGTTTCAACGTGCTGAATCCCATAGGCATGATTTCTAGTCATGGTATATGCAGAAACTGAATTAACCCTATAGGCATGCTATCTAAAATACACGGAACACTGATGCTGAAATCAATTTTTAAACTAGACATGATTTTGATTTTGTTTAAAAGATGAAGCTGATTTTAAACATGGTAACTAGCTTTGTTATTTATATGCTGAAACTGATTTTTTACAACTTAAAACATGGTAGCTAACTATCATAAATGCTGAAACATATTTAACTTATAAACATGGCAACTAAACAGAACTGAAAACTAGTTTTAAGCCATAGAGCATGCTAATTAATTTTAAAGCTGAAACAAACTTAAACCTATAGGCATGTTTTCTAGGCGTTTTCAAACAACTAAGGCAAATAGCACGTAGTTTGCCCTCCCCCGTAGCAGTCCCCCAAAGTATCTTATTTATCGTCAGAGTTTTACAATAAATTATTACAGACCGAAATAATGAACAGAATTTAAAGCTAAAGAACAGGCTGTCCCGATACTCAGAAATCCCGATCCCGAACAACTCTTCACAGCCAACAAGAACCTGTCAAACATGTAGAACATAGGACACGGAGAACCTTAATACAACCTTTAAACCATGCCTTGACATGTCAGAGTTCCTGAGGATCTCAAGGACCCTAGGCAGTGCTTATGTCAAGGAGCATGAATGCATTAGGGCCTTCGTATTCCTCCAAATACCACGGAAACCAACCAAGACATAACCAAACATAATCGAGCAACCAAGACATAACCAAATATAATCGAGCAGTCACTATGCGAACAAGCAATATCTAATCTTTTAACAAGTAACACTGGTTCATGACTAAAGCACAAAAGGAAACAGATCAAGCCAAGAAGAAGTAAAGTTTAGACATCCTATATACATGCTCTCTAATGACTCACAGATACAAAGACGTACGTAGAACAATCGCAAGTAACAACATAGATCGACTAAAGCACACATTTAGGTTACAAGTGATCATATATGAATTGGAATCTACATTAATAGAGACTAACCAGTTGGCCGCAAACAATAATAAAATAGCCAAAGTCCAATACTTAGCAATCAGTAAGCTTGACCACAGAGAAGAGAATTCTTAAGATATGAGAGTAGTAATGAGTAAAAGTCTTAGGAATAATGAAAAGAGGGGAACTGCTTATATAGTAGTTGAATTGTAAATAAGACAAGGAAAGAGAATATTTATTTAATTAATTAAAGATTTTTCCTTAAGCAGATTGACAAGATCAGATTAGGATTAGAGAAAATTTGGCCTAATTTACCATAAATATGTGAGTACTAAAATTACTTCAAAATAACAGAAGCAAGAATCAAGACAAATTCAAATAAATTATTGAATTTACCATAAACTTTCCCAAAATCAAGCAATTAAATCAATTAGGGGTAAAACAAGTCAACATTTTACCATATTTAGCCGAGTGCTACAGCTGCTATAATCTATGTAGGGAGAAAGAGTCAATCGAAACAATCAAGTATCAAAACCATTCCAATTCAGATAAGAAAACAAGATCAATTAAAGGTTATCTCACTCGTACAAGGAAAAAAATAAAGAAAAATCATAGTTGGATTGATCACATAACCAAATAATGAGTCTGTCGGACTCCTAACCACAGAATCAATCGAGTAACAGAATCATAGCAATTTTCTCTTCTCATGCTCACCAACATTCTATATAAGACTATCTTAGAACTAAGCATAAATTTTCAGAGTCACAAAATTATATTCCAACAGTTGGTAAACAAGCTATGGATTAATGCGTTGGGGCAATTGAATTCGATACAAGGACATTCCCCAGTTTCATGTTTAGAACACAACAACAGTATCCAACATGCTTATATATCAATTTTACAAACAAGACAAACATATAATCGAATTTTCAGAATTAAGCTAGAAGTAAAACTTGTAGAAATTGGTAGTTTTCACACATGACAGCCCACATGGAACACTTATTACAACATCATAGAGTTCAAGCACAAATTCGCAGTCCAAGTTTTACCATTTTCACATATCTAAAGATCTGGTAATAACAATAAAAGAGAAACAGATGAAGTTAAGTCATGAATAAGACCAAACCAGAATGAGTTTAAAGTAAAGGTAAAAAAAATGAGTTTTCAACATGCTGTAAACCTGTACAGACAGTCGCATAAGTCAAGAATTAAACAACGTTACACAGATTCTCATAAGCAAAAAATTCAAATTTTCAGAACCTGTAAAGAAGAGGATGAGACAGAATAGATGATGATACACTCGACCACAAGAGTGAGACAAAATTAGACCCCAAACGAATCTGCAAAACATCGCTTAGTTCGTCGGGATCTTCCGTCGTTCATCGGAGAAATAAGAAACCTTTGAGGTTTTCGATCTGTTCGGAGAAACCACTGGTGGCGACACTGGGACGATGGGATTTCGCCATTGTTGGGGTTTTTGGTGAATTTTCTGGTCGTGATAAGGATGGCTGTTTGTGGGTTTTGGCGGTGGTTCTCGGTTGGCGATGGCCGGAGCAGAGGCGGGGGGAAGATGAGAGGTGGAGGGAGTTTGGGTGAGGGACGTGGAGTTGGCGCTGGTGGAGAAGCGGTGCCCGCTGGCTCGGCAGCGAGGGTGGTCGGCGGGTTGTGGGTTTTCATTTGGTTGGAGGAGAACGGTGGAGCGGCGATGCTCGCCGCTGACAGAGAGACAGAGAAGATGAGGGAGGGAGAGTTTAGAGAGGGAGATAGGGTGGAGGCGGTTGAGGAGAATGGGGTTAGGGTTGGGGGGGTGTGTTTGTTTAAAAGGAAAGAAGAAAAGGGGTTTGATCTCGGTCGTTAATCGTATTAGATCAACGGCTGAGATTGGATTAGACTTGGGATTTAAAATTGGGCCAAATTAGCCCAAATTAGGCTAAAATTGAAATAAATTGGATAGAAAGGGGCTATGATTTAAATAATTTGAGATTAGAAATTGAATTCGGATGGCTATTTAATAAATAAACTACTACGTATATAAAATTTAGTAGATAAAATAATAATTAACGATAATTATCAAAAGATAAATTATTTTTAAAAAAAGAATAAATTACGTATATATATTGTACGTAAAAATAAATGACATGTAATATCATATGAAATTTATGATAAAAATAGTAATAATAGAGAATAATTATATATTTATATACTAATTTTAAAGTGTTAACACGTAATTTATTTAATAAATCAAGTAAAATATATAATAAGTTAATATTTAAAATAATTATTGTTATTAGAATAACAGCCCGAGAGAGGTATAGGGAGGTCAAAATTGGGTGTCAACAATAGATTATCATATAACTTAAAAGCTTGAAAATATTCATACGAGAGTTTCTTATAACTGATAATAGACCATGTGAGCGATATGGAATCTAACTATATAACCCTAGTTAGCAAAGCTGCCCTGAATCCTGCCAAGATAAGGGACACCATAATCCAACTATATAACCCTAGTTAGCAAAGCTGCCCTATGCCCCACTAAGGCACAGGGCACCATAGTGTCATAGCGTGGAACCATGTTCATAAGCCCATTGGATGATACATAACCTATGCTGACAACGTAGTTTAGGACTTGGGTTATCTAGAACCTTCATCACTCGGTGTGAAATACTACTCCCAAAACATATATATAGCTCATATAATACTTGTGACATATCTAATGCCAAAAATTATTTGAAAAGCATAAGGATATATCTGATGTCATACAATTCTCATATCATAAGTCTTAAAACTGAGCATGGCCATAATTCAAAATATACGTTTTTTTCTAAATGCATAGCTTGAAGAATTTGACATGCAATTTCATAATACTTGAGGTCATGTTATCTAAACATGCCAATTTTCACTTGAAACATACAATTTAGTGGAATCATGCTAGAAATTATTCTTTATGCATGATCTTTTGAAAACACTTAAGGAATCTCAAAACATGGGTAATGAATGAGAAATCATGAATTGATGCTTTAAAACTGAATACATAAGTTTCCCCTCAATTTGGGTAGGAACCCTAATTTCCTAAATTCATAATTTAAAGTAAAACTTGGGGATTTTGGATATAAGGGTGGAAGGATCCCTTATTGAATATCCACATACCTGAATTTAAAGCTTTCTTAACTTGGGACTTGTGGATGGAGGATTGGAGAAGAAACCCTAGGCCTTGGAGCTTGAAAGAAGAATCCTTTTTCTTTCTTATTGAGATTAGATTGAAGGAATGAGAAGAAATTTAACTAAGTATGAATAAATACCCTTTTAATAGGCCTAAAATGACTTAGTATAGGAGTTAAAAGGGTGGAAAATTACTAAAATACCCCTAAAGGCGAGTCTATAAACTTCAGAAAAATTCGTTAAAGGCTTCCACGGACATGAACTACGGCCCATGGAATGAATCACGGTCCGTGGAATGAAGGTTATGATTCCAAAGGACTTTTCAGGCCTCTGGACTGATTTCCACGAGTGGAAACCACGATTCAGGGTTTAATCCACGACCCGTGGTTCAACCTCGTGAATCTCAGGCCAAAAATAGATCTACAGGTTCGATTTCACGGATTCAAACCAAGGGTCATGGTTTGATCCATGAGCCGTAGATGGCTCTCGTGGTTTCTGTCAGTCATTTTGACAGACATACACATTTTAGTAAAACACTGATAGCTTTTTACTCCAGACTCGTATTAATGTGTGGTCAGCGGTGTTGGAAAGAAAACTCAAAGATATTTAATTTGGTAAGTACTAGGTCCCCAAAATTTTCATATTTTAGGAGTTATGATTATTTGAAGTTGACCCTTGAAAAATCTTACACTAAAACTCAATCGGTAAGGAAGCTTTCAACTCAACTTTGACCTAGAGGTTATTTATGACCCTTATTCATATCTAATACACCTCCAAAACTTAAGAATAGGTCTTAATACTTAGATACATAGAAAATTTATCTAGTTTTGGTCTAAAAACATATAGAGGATGGTCCAGATCTTGACTTAGAATTTTTGGAGTGTTACAATATCTCCCCCTTGGGATCATTTGTCCTCGAATGAAAACTACTAAGTTGAGATTAGAGGGGAAAATGGTTGCAATCCCATCAACAGAGTTCTAAAAGCTGAAGTATTTCATGGTAACTGATTTCTGATTGAAATATAAACTGATATATATTCATGGGGCATGTATGCATACGGATAGCATAAGCATAACTGATGGGACATGAAACTGAATACCTACAATGATAACTTGTCTGGATTAGGAGTAGTGTCTCAGCTGAAACTCATAAGAAATGAGCGCATTCTTAGAAATCATAGTTAACTAAAAAAGACATCAAACTGAGAGGGGTAGCTATACAGGAAAACTATTCTCTTCTAAATACCATACTTACTATTGTAATTAAAATTTTCACCAGCGCACATATAGATACTAAGGTCTGAGTCTAACTACCTGTTTCCTTCATGTTCAAGCCTGTCTTGACTAAATCTCTTGCATCTAGAGTTACCTCCTAAGGATAGTATTCCTTCTTATTACAACCACCAACTACCTTGAGCTCCTAATCAACGGGTCACTAGTCGCCTAAAACAAAGGCCCACGTATATTTTATCATGATATTCAAGCTTATAACTATGGCCACCTTATGGTTTCATAGCTTACCCTATTCAAGACTTCCCCCCTCTCCCTTAGCATATTTAGGAGCTGCAACTTCAAGCACTTCTACAAAGAGACATACCAAAATTTCTCATCTAACTACTTTGCATGAATAATCCTTACCTCATAATTCATCCACAACTAGAAGCCAAGGTGGATCAAGTACACTAACAAGGAAAAGAAATATGTTACCTCCCATCTAGGCTACTACTAGGCTTCCTCCCCTAACACTTATAAAAATATGAACTGGAATCACTCAAAGAAAAGAGCAGGAGCATCAGCGTCACGAATGAAGGATTACTGATCGGTCTTGACTTACACTCAATGTGGTATTGCCACTAAAGGTGAGATCCGAGAAGTCAAGTGCAATGGCATGCCTCACATCTTGGACATATAAAGCATGGCTAAAGCAAGGAAATCATAAGCACGAATTGTTTCAAGAAATCAGGTCTGAGCACATACATGGTGTAGCATGATTTGATTAGTAATTAGGGCATGTCTGAAGAATGAACTGCGTAAATAGGACTGAGTACAGTGCAGGACATG
Organism: Jaltomata sinuosa; assembly: GCA_003996215.1. Taxonomy (NCBI): domain Eukaryota; kingdom Viridiplantae; phylum Streptophyta; class Magnoliopsida; order Solanales; family Solanaceae; genus Jaltomata; species Jaltomata sinuosa. The sequence goes on along the minus strand of QJPP01001749.1, from coordinate 6,271 downwards.
AGTTTACAATACATAATGAGCATCAGGGCATGAAGCTGGGATTTGTAGAATCATAAAGTAAGAGTAGGGTCATTGTCTAATGTAATCACTTATCACTCTAGGAGTTGAATATGAACGTGAATCTGAATGGAGTGCGTAAACTCAAAATAGGATCATGAAACTGACACACAAGGCATGCAAAAGGTGTCGTAATGACCAAAGTATACTTATGATGCTAGGATAAAAATAAGCTTCTGCCTCCCCTCCTAACTGTCACACCCTGAGGCTACTCCCTAGATGCAACACGGTGCTCAGTGTCACAAGTGACCCCAAGCTAATCCATAGTCTGGCATATCTAGATTATTTCTGATAAAATAAGAACTGTGCAGAAAACTGAAAGCATTTAAATATTTGAGATGAGAAAGAAACCCAAACATGTTTGAATATATATAAATAAATGAAAATGTGATAAGTCAGAAATTAAACTGAAATACTCAAAAGCTGATTCTAGTCTAGGTCTAAAAGCCTCTAACTGAAGTGAGTAGCTGGAACAAGCCCCCAGCTAACTCTAAAAGTCTGAAAACTAGAATATAATGCTGAAAGGTTAAACATAAGTTATCGTCCTAGGACTATGAGGACTAAATAATTTGAGTTTAGAGGGGAAAGAGCTGCAATCCCTAACAACTAAATACTAGAAGCAGATATCTGATTGAGTCTAATCCTGAGTTCATGGAAACATGCTGAAAATACTGGAAAGGCTGGGAAAACATGATACTGAGACTGACATGCATATGAGGAAAATGAGATTCTGGAGAGGAACTATTACCTCAAACTAAAACTGGATCAGAAGGAAAGAGGTGAGGGTACTTGGCCATCATGGCTGCTGTTGCTTCCCAAGTAGCTCCCTAGACTGACTGATTCCTCCACAAGTGTCACGACCTAACCCACCGAACCGTACGGGCGCCTACTCTAACCACCTAGATAGACGAACCATCACCACTCATCCAACAAGTAACCTGCGGAAATTAAAGTAAACCATTAGTCAGTCCATTTTTATACATGAGAAATTCTTTTACAGAAAATGTTCATAAAATAGACGACTTAAGGAATTTGTGGAAAACCTTTACAACCTTTAAAAACACCCTCCCTAGGACCTAGTCTAAGCAGGTACAAGAGCTACTATAAGATTTATACAAAACATGTAAAAGAGACACAACTTTGATCATGGAATCGAAGGACAGAAGTTGCTGGAGATCACCATCGTCATGTACCTATAACACATCACCAACCCTGCAACCAGACTATACCAAAAAGGTATAGCAAGAGTAGAGTCAGTACAACCACACGTACTGGTAGGCATCATCGGTCGACCCGAATCCACACGTACCATCATATAGGAAAACAGGGAAAAACATGAAAATAAACATTATAGCTCCCTCCTTCACCTTTAGCCTTGACCCTGACATCTAGGACTTCCCATATCTCACTCATAACTAAACTTCTCAAGGTCGCCTTGTCACCTAGACTTCCCAAGTCACCTTTAACCTTTACCCCAGTCAACTACCTTGACTAAATACCCAGACTAAATCCGGCCCACTACCCAACCAGACCACTTATACCCAAGTATTACCTACAATTTTTCGGACTTTCCCGGACCTCTAGGACAGCTTTACCACCTGGTTATATTAACCAATAACCACACCCAGACTCTTAGTCTTCCTCTATATTTACTAACCACCTAACAACCATTGACACCTTCAATGACCACCATAGAGCTACATCTAAATCCCTTTTTGGATCACATAACCCGGACCCTCCAAGGGTCCTCCATCCATACCTAAGTGTTCAACAACCTACCCCGGTCTACACCAAGACCCACCCTTAGCTTATTAACCATGATAATTCATGACCGCCATTATTACACTTAATAACATCAATTTATGAGCAAATAACCTCTTTTAAATAGTCTGAACCCACTCGGATCCCCCTCACACATCTAGTGTTAACATGACAAACTCGGTCTACACCAAGACCAACTAATAACATAATATAGCAACCCAACCTACACCAAGACAACCTTACAATAGACTACGACAACCCGGCCTACACCAAGACCAAACTAATAATATGCTATAACAACCCGGCCTACACTAAGACCAAACTAATAACATAATATAGCAAACTGGCCTATACCAAGACCAAACTCACAGTATACCTTAACAACCCGGCCTACACCAAGACCAAACTAATAATATGCTATAACAACCCGGCCTACACCAAGACCAAACTAATAACATAATATAGCAAATCAGCCTATACCAAGACCAAACTCACAATATACCATAACAACCCGGCCTACACAAAGACCAAACTAATAATATGCTATAATAACCCAGCCTACACCAAGACCAAACTCAACAAATATAACAGGATTCTCGGTCACTCAAGGACCACCAATGAATATCACAATTCAATAAAACACCCGGTCCACTCACGGAACCAATACCAGTTAATGCAATGCAACAATATCAATGCTATGATGCAGTAAAATAAACCCGTACCAGGCATGGTACCAGAGCCAACCATTAGTATTTCATACCAGGTGTGGTACCCGTGTCAACACTTTGTTATACCCGTACAAGGCATGGTACCTGAGCCAATCGTTAGTATATTTGTACCAGGCATCATACCCGAGCCAACCGAATGTCAATAATCCACAGTCAAATAATGAACAAACAACTTGTAAACCAACAAGCAACACATCATTCATTTCACAGACTGTAAAACAGGACCCTTAGACATTCTAAACAATTCTTCTGAGAAATGTAATTTATTTAAACACCTAGATAAGAGTACAAGAATATACAATATTCACAGGAATCGTAAGCAATCACCTACCCTCCTTCCCGGGTATATAACTTAGCCTTGACCTCCGTCTGGAGGCCAAACACACTCATCCTTTATTTACGAATAATGAATGGTTCCCTTTTTAGCATAATTTAACAACCACATTGATTTCAGAACTTACATAAATAATTACAATGTGAATTACCACCCCTTAGCCCTTAGCAAAATCAACGCTACTTATCATGCCCTTCGTAGTCTCGAAACCTCACCTAGGAGTTTCCCATTTTCATACCCATTTAGTTATCCTTGCAATTCTCGGTTCCCCAAACCTTCCCTACATCCCAGTACCTGAGCCCTATCATCTTATCATGCCAAGACAACATAAACAGCCCCAAACAATTATCAATAACCCACAATTCAATCCAACCAATTCCTAGCACATACATAACCAACACCGAATCCACCAGACTCCGTGCCCGGAGGCCTAATCATGGATTCTCCTTTCCCACTATACAATAAGTACAAAATGTAAGCAGGTCTATCTACTCAATGAAAACCTAGCCACCTGGATGCCAAGCAGCTACAACCGTGCATTTTTGGCTCCATGAAGGCGTTCTTGGCGGCTCTGCAGGCCCGAATCCGTGGTTTTGCGTCTTTTTTACCGGAATTTCTCCTCCCCATGGCTCCCAAGCCTTGGAGCAGCCTAGGAGGGTTTTTGGAATAGCTCTCATTTGTTTTGGGGCTAAAGGGAAGAGAATGAAATCAAAACCCATTTTCTGGTCCCGTCGCTCCGCTATAGCGGTCCCTGCTCTACTATAGCGGTACCGCCATAGCGGAGTCAACTGCTATGGTGGAGCTTGACCGTCTTGACTTTCACTACATCAGTAATTATTCCGCTATAATGGAGGTCACTGTGGCAGAGCGGTAGCACTCGTCATGGACAAAAACTTGAAAACTTCCTGAAAAGAGCCCTTTTTACAACACACCTTGAATCCTCGACGTTCCGGAATAACCTCCTTACATCAACCTTGATTTCGGGAGCTCTACTTACCCGAATTCTATTCCGAAAAGTCCCCCTGACTCCTCTATGTATTAGCTACAAGGAAAACTAGCTCGAACCAAGAAATGTAACCCAATCCTTACCCAGATTGTCCTAGACGCTACCTCAGTCCAAAATTGGTCGAGACTAGCATAGCCTAGAATTTTGAACTCCCAAACCCGAAAGTTTTCTAACCCAAAACTTGGCATGAAATGCTTACCCGTAATGACGAACCCGGTCGTTACAACAAAACTTTTACCGAAGCGATTTCCTTATTTCTCAACCTACGAACCTGACGGTTAAGAATCTCAACTGGAACTTCTTCATAGGTGAGGCTATCCTTCACAGCCGCACTCTCTAGAGGCACTATCGATGACAGATCACCACACACTTCTTCAACAATGAAATATGGAAAACTGGATGAACTGGTCCTAACTCTGCTGGAAACTCTAACTCATAAGCCACATTATCAATCCTTTTAAAGATTCTGTAAGGGCCTACATATCTGCGACTGAGCTTCTCTTTCTTGCCAAACCTCATCACACTCTTCATGGGCGAAACCTTCATGAAAACCTAATCCTCAACCTCAAACTCTAAGACCCCATTCCTCACATCAACATAGGACTTCTAACGACTCTGAGCTGTCTTTAATCTTTTTCTGATGAGCTGAACTTTCTCCATAGCCTTATGAACTGAGTCTTGCCCAACCAAGGCTACTTCACCTACTTAAAACCAACCAACTAGTGACCTGCATCTATGCCCATACAGTGCCTCATATGAGGCCATCTAAATACTGGAATGAAAACTGTTATTATAGGCAAAATCTATGAGAGGTAGGTAATTATCCCAACTACCCTTGAAATCGATCATGCAAGCTCTTAACATGTCCTCTAAGGTATGAATAGTATGCTCTGCCTGACCATTTGTCTGTGGATGAAATGTTGCTCTGAGCTTCACCTGAGTACCAAGACCTTTCTGAAAATAATTTTCCAAAAATAAGATGTGAACTGGGTACCCCTATATGAGATGATAGACAAGGGAACCCCATGTAACCTGAATATCTCGCTGATGTAGAGTCTGGCATAATCCTCTGCTGAATCTATAGTTTTGACAGCTAAGAAGGGAGCTAACTTAGTAACTCTGTCCACTATCACCCAAATGGAGTCGTGTTATCTGCGAGTATGAGGTAAACTATAATAAAATCCATATTGATCACCTCCCACTTCCAAGTAGGAATGCTAATATCCTGATCCACACCTCCTTGTTTCTGATGTTCTACTTTCACCTGGTGGCAGTTGGGATAACCACAAAATCTGTAATATCCCTCTTCATGCCGTTCCACCAATAGACTTCCCGTAGATCATAGTATATCTTAGTGGCACCGGGACGAATAAAATATCTGCAATTATGGGCTTCTGTAAGGATCTGTTGCCTCAACTCATCCACATTAGGTACACATAAATGACCCTGGTAGCGAAGTACACCATCTCCCCCTTAGGAGAAAACCTCTACTCTCTGCTGATGAACTGCACCTTTCAACTGAAGCAATATGGGATCACTATTCTATTTCTCTTTAACCTCTGCTACCAATGAAGATTCTGACCCATTCTGTACTACCACACCACCATCTGTCGTGTCCATGAGGCAAACTCCTAAGCGAGCTAGCCTATGAACATCCTTGGCTAATTCTTTCCTCCCTTCTTCAATATGTGACACACTACCCATGGACAGTCTGCTGAGGGCATCAGTCACTATATTGCCTTACCCGGATGGTAGAGCACATTCATATCATAGCCTTTGAGGAACTCAAGCTACCTTCTCTGACAAAGATTCAAATCTTTCTGAGTGAACACATACTGGAGACTCTTATGATCTGTGAACACATCAACATGAACACCATACACGTAATGTCTCCAAATTTTTAGGGCAAACATAACAACCACAAGCTTAAGGCCATAAACTGGGTAGTTCTTCTCATGAACCTTAAGTTGTCTGGAGGCATAAGCTAGGACCTTACCCTGCTACATCAAGACACCACCCAGGCCAACTCTGGATGCATCACAATCAACCACGTAGCCATCTGAACCCTCTGGTAGAGTCAAAATGGAAGCTGTAGTCAACCTAGTTTTCAACTCAAGGAAACTCTTCTCATACTCATCTGACCACTGAAACTTGACTTTTTTCTGAGTCAACTTGGTCAATGGGGCAGCTATGGATGAAAATCCTTCAACAAACCACTTGTAGTAACCGGACAAACCCAAAAAGCTTCTAATGTCTGTCAAAGAGGTGGTTCTGGGCCAGTCCTTTACTGCATCAATCTTTTGGGAATCAACCTGGATTCCCACACTAGATACTACATGACCTAGAAAAATGACTGACTGCAACCAAAATTCACACTTGCTGAAC
>QJPP01001748.1:0-111089 GCA_003996215.1 Jaltomata sinuosa | reverse complement strand
GGCACAGGTGAAAGTAAGAAATAACGCACCTGGGGTCCTTGCAACAACAGTGTGTACAAAATAAGTTTACGAAATGGACGGTATACCGGTAACCTCAAGTGTAAGAAGAAGAGAGAAAGAGTAATAATAGGCATGCTCAGAGACATGAATCAACTCAACTAATCATACCAATCTCATACTTATCCATAATAGAGAACGATTCGATAAGTAAAAAGCAAAAGTCTACCTACAGTCCCTCGGCCGCCCATACAACCGAGGAACACAAACAAGTGAAAACAAACCCTCCGGCATCCCATACTACCGTAGCGTACAATCAGCAAACAGCAAACAAGGGTGGAACCTCGAACCATGAATGATATGATGCATGAAGATCTCAAGTGCCATAGTATCTCTGTATGTACTTCCTCCGGCGCCGATCCGGCCCAGCAGGTAGGTTCCATGGAAGGACTCTGCCCGTATACCTCTACTCCACGTATTACCCCTCCTCCGGCACACGCAGCCCGTAGCCCCTGGCCCGGATAGCAAGGTCCATGGAGGTCCCAGACCCCATACTAAATCTCAGTATCAGAACATGTATCAAGATAGAGACCCAGTCTCGATATCAAGATAGAGACCCAGTCTCGAATATGCATGCCCAGACCCTGTCCAGGACTAAAAATAGTAGGAAAATATCTCAAAAACCCCTCCAAGGGTGCCCGGGCGTAGCCGGGTCTAAACAGTAAAAAGTCATCTCAGGTGCTCGGTCCGACCGAGGCTAAAAATCATCTCAAATAACAAGAAAACTCAACTAGCACCCCGGCCCTGCCGAGTCTAGCGATAATCATAAAACTGATGATTTTAAACATAATTTTACTTTCTTGCCCAAAAATCTCCACAAGTGAAATCAACCATTTCCAAATCATTTCCATCAAAAACGGGCCCTCCGGGCCATGCAAGGTTTAGAAAACAGTGCCAGTAGGCCCGAAGCCAAAACCACAGTAAAACATGGATAAAACCTCTTTATATGCATGGAAATGGTATGATCACACACAATAGCTGCCCCGCAGCTCACAAACAACCTATCGACCCTGCACAGGCCCACAACTACTCAGCAAGCATAACCAGCCTAGAAGGATATTTCTATGCCCGGGACTCGCGGACATTCCCAAAATCCCACCTTCTATGTTCCAGAGTCAACAAGGCCTCACAGGACTACAAGGGTAAATAAAATATATCGTCAAGTACTACAAGCAACGGAGAAACAAAAGTAGGCGGACATGAATAAAGCGGTCGAGGTCTGTGGTACCAACCTAATAAACCAACCCAAGGATGCCCATTAATACAATTTTATTCTATATATGCGGAGTCTAGGGAAAATAAACCGTAACCTACCTGTCGTCCGACGACAAGCTGTTGGAACAACGATGTCCAAGCTCGAACCACTCCGAGAAAATCCAAAACTAGATCAGAATCGGAATCGGATTTGGGCTTGAATAACTTGACGTAGATAATTGATTTTCTTTCGATGACCGAATATTGCGTCAATATAATATTCCCTCAGAAAGCTTTATTTGTGCACCGTGAATTAATTGCACAATCATAATCAGTGAAGATTATGTGCTAAAGAAATAAGTATGTTAGGCAGCAAGTTACATATCACTTTGATCAATTGCTTAATTATATAATGAAAAGTAAAATGTAAGTTAGGCAGCAACCTTTTCTAAGCAATCTCAACATCTGCCACCTTTAGCAATCATTTGCTGGCCACTCCCTCCACCTACACGTGGAGTGGAGGTGGCAAGGATAAAAGGGAATTCTTATCCCGCTATTTATATATTCGGGTATTGCATAAATTCGTGGTATAATAAATATAATATTTTAAATATATCGTAATTCATAGAAAATTATTTCGAATAAAACCCACTATATTATAATAATAAATCTTAACATAATTAAATTTACTATCTCCGTTAAAATATTACGGAGTATAAAAACCTTATAAAATAAATACGTATACACTTATATCGTATCACATATATTTTTCATAAACCTTTAAAATATTTTGAAAAGACAATAATAATATAATTTTTACCAAATTCAACTTTAAATAACGTATTTTCAAATACACGCACGAGGCTAATAAAATTCTTAAGTTTAGGCTCGTAATTCGCCAACGCACGATTTTGATACTCAAGAATTCTCTCGGGATCCTCCCTTATGTTTTATCACTGTTTCGGAACTGAAATGACATTTAAAACGTGAAGTCAAGGCTTAAATCGAGTTTAACCCGACCCGGTTCGCGACCCGGTTCGCAACCCATTTTCTGCCAGACAGTCCGCGGTAAAACAGTCATAACTCTTTACTCCGAGATCGGTTGGATGTGAGGTTTTGTGCGTTGGAAACTAGACTCGTAGACCTTCGATTTGGTATTTCATGGGACTTCTAACTCTTTATATATTGAGAGAAAAGCCCTGAGACATTTGACCCAAAGTTCAGAAAATTTGTTAAAGATCTTACGATATCTTTTGTCGATTTGCTTGACTTCAAAACTTATACGTGGAAATGACCGGAAGGGTCATTACAGTATTCCAGGCGCCCGATGTGGTATTTTGGGTTTATATTATATTGCATTCATATATGCATCATCGTGCATCACATTACATTTGCTTTGGCATGTGGATGGACTCTGGTTTGGCTTGATGTTGTTTCCTTTTTCTCTTTTTATTCACTGGCATGTCTCTGGCTTTATAACTAGAATTAGGAGGATCCCTTTATAGTTAGCTGCTTTCCTGTAATCTATATTTATATATTATCTTGATGCGCTCGGTCAGCGTATGATGCTTACTGGGTACCCGTTGTATTGGTACTCATACTACACTCTGCATCTCTTTTTCTGATGCAGCACCTAGTACGAGCCACCCTTGTTGATCTACTGTCGTTCGAGGCCCGTTGTTGTTCGGATCGCAGTGAGCTCCTGGCGCTTTGGAGACTTTACTTTCTTTCCATCTTGTATTTCCTGTCTATATTTTGTATTTTGGATATATAGAGGTTATTGTATAGTTACTCCTTACTTTAGTCGCTCTTGTACTAGTGACACCAGGTCTGGGTTGGTGTTCGGGTCATTTTGTCTTTTCGGTCACTTTGGGGCCATTTTTTGTATATTTTGTACATTGGTATGTATATATATGCTTTGGCCCTATCTTTCGTTATATCTTCCGCTTCTCTTTAGTTAAATTATTATTTACTGCTTTCCGCGTGTTTGGGATGGGCTTGTCTACTGGGGGGTTATGTAGACACCATCATAGCCCAATTTTGGGTCGTGACAAACAAACAACAAAACAGAGGGGAAAAGGGAGGGGAAAAGCAATGTTGCTTCCACGGAGCAACGCTAGACACAAGATAATTCGGCCAGATTTGGAGACCTCAACGCCATGTTTTCCGGCGTAGCAGCGGCAAGACGGAGGGGAAAGGGAGAAAAAGGGAGAGGGGAGAAATGTGGTGGTGGTGTTGACGTTTGGCCGGAGCTTCGGTGGCTGGCCGGTGGTGGTGCATCGACAGTTAAGATAGGAAGAGAGTTGGAGAGAAGATGGAGAAAAGTGAGAAGGAGAGGAGAGAAAAAAATCTTAAAAAGTGTGTGTGTGTAGTGTAGTTTGTGTGGAAATAAAGATGTGTAGAAGATGAAAAAATAGCAAAATCCCTCTCATTCTTTTATAATGCAAAATTAACCCTCCTTTTGTCCAAAAAATAATAATCTCAATTTCTTTTGTACCTTGGTTACTATCTACTGAATCTTTTATCTTATTAACCAATGCACAAGGTTATTAACTAGAGGACGATAGCCGCATTTAGTCATATCAAATGTCATCTTTTTAAAAGGTGACAAGACCTTGACTTGACCAAACTTTTAACTCTGTATTTCTAATTAATTGGTCCGACTCCTTGCATTTGCGAAATATATTAAAAGTATAAATAATGTATAAAAATGTGTGTGTTGGTATGTGATTACAAAAATATAAAAATATAAAAATATAAAATAAAATGTAATGTGTTGTAAATAGTTAAATTTGTAGTATTTGTATTGTGTATGTGTGCAGATGACTGTAAAAAATATTGTGATTATTAAAATTAATTAATGACAATAAATTGATAAAAATCCTAATATTTACAAAATAAAGGATAATTATCCCTAAATTGTAAGGTAGTAAAGTTGTGACAATAAATTGATAAAAAATTCTAATATTTACAAAATTAAGAATAATTATCAATGAATTGTAAAAAATAAAAATATATCAATAAATTGATAAAACTTCTAAAACAAGGATGATTATCAATAAATTGTTATATTCAAAAAAAATGTGTGAAAAGTGTATTTTGTGCTCTTTAACGATCAGGTGACCTGAAGACGTTAATTTTAAGCACGGAGAGCCAAAATTAGGTGTCAACAGTTCCTCTTTTCGACTATAGATGATGTAAAAATCTTTGGGCAAAAACGTTGACATGAAGCTAATTTTGCTCGACAAAGAATTATGATAAAAATATGGCCGAACTCCGATTTAGAGTTGCCTACATACCTCAGATTGCACGAAGATCAGTCCCGGTGTAGTTCAAAAGTTGAGGCAAGTTACCTCTTGTCCTATTGTTTAGGGGGGACGATCCTTTGAAAATTATTAAAAGAAAAGACTATTTGGGAACAGAAACATTCACATATTCCCAATGTCTCTTTCAAAATTGCCCCAGTGTCGAGTTTTGAGACGCTGGAGATGCAAGATTGTGTACTTGCTAGGGAAAAGAATGATTATGATGTGATAATGACCGAACTCTTTATAGAGCTTCCTACATATCTCAAGATCACGAGAATCAGGTCTATGTAGTTCGAAAAAATATGAAAGTATTTAAGAAGGAATGATGCTGAATGTGAGTCATATAGCTTGAGTGATGCTTTCAGACTCGACATGTAAAATATAAAAGCACATGTTATTAAGATGATAAAAAGACAAAGAGATGAACCGTTTAACAAAATGTCTCTGGCTGTTGACATGTTGCCTTCGGTCATTTTCGAAGTCGCACGAAATGAGGCCTCCAGTTTGTCTCTTGGAGCTTGAGAATGATGTCTCCAAACTGTATGAATGGAGTGTTGATGAAATAGAATGGTGTCTCATCTTGTTTCTCGAGACTTTGAGTCAAACTCTGATTTGTTTCTCAGAGCGTTAGAATGGAAAAGAGATCCTGGATTATGTGCCAAGATCTCGATGCATACCCCGATTTGTGTGCCGAAGCTTTGAATAAAATGGAATCTTAGATTGTGTGCTAAGATCCCGATGCATTCTCCAGTTTGTGTGTTGGAGCTTTGAATGAAGTGGAATCGTTAGTCGTGTGTCAAGATCTCTATGCATACTCCGATTTGTGTGCCAGAGCTTTGAATGAATTGGAATCTTGGGTTGTGTGTCAAGATCCCGATGCATACTCCAATTTGTGTGCCGAAGCTTGGAATGAAATGAAATCTTGGGTTGTATGCCAAGATCCCAATGCATACTCCGGTTTGTGTGCCGGGGCATTGAATGAAATAAAATTTTGGGTTGTGTGCCAAGATCCTAATGCATACTCCGATTTATGTGTCAGAGCTTTGAATGAATGGAATCTTAGGTTGTGTGCCAAGATCCCGATGCATACTTCAGTTTGTGTGCCGAAGCGTTAATGAAATGGAATCTTGGGTTGTATGCCAAGATCCCCATACATACTCCGGTTTGTGTGCCAGAGCATTGAATAAATACCCGCATTTGAAGGTGGGCGCCTTTAAAATGTACTAAAAATGTAAATACCCAAATTAGAAGGTGGGTGCCTGTAAAAGGGACTTGAATGTAAATACCCGCATTAGAAGGTGGGCGCCTGTAAAATGTACTGAAATGTAAATACCCGCATTAGAAAGTGGGCGCATGTAAAGGAAGAAAACTTTTTGTTTTTTCTTTTTTTTTAGTTGTAAGAATGTTGAAAAGAAAATCATGTCTTGACTTTCAGTTGGTACCAACAATTAGTCTTATGCATAAGAATTCCACCATCTTTCCTAGCTAACCGAGATCAACTTCGGATAATTCCAATAGTTTCAAATGGTACCTCAGACGTACCTAAGTATCGACAAGATTTGTTCCTCTTAATTCAAACAAAGATTTTGAACTATACCTTTCCTCATGTTTCACGTGCCTGACCAAAAAAAAGTCCTATTTTTCACACATTTGAGTATTTTGATTTTAGGACATTTTGAGAAGTGCACTCAGACTCAGAAGGATGTTCAATGCATACAATTGTGATACCATAGGCTTGGCCTTCATGTAAGTATCCACTAATGTGAGAACACTTGAAATAGGATCATGTAGGGCTTATTATTAGCTTGTAATGTAGGCTTGGGTACGGGTAGGATATTATTTGGGATAAAAGTGACTAATTCTCCCTTGAGCATGCACTGTATTTGTGCTTTGACATTTGATGCATTTGGACGCTTGATTTTCTTTGTTTCGTAGTCCCTTTCTTTGAATTTGTATTGACTTCTTTTCGTTGTTGGAGTCTTTTTTCCCCTTTTGGAGTTCTTTTCTATTTTTTTTTTATTTTTTTTTGAAATTTCTCCATATTTGTTGAAGTGTATTTCATTTTCTTTTTGGGGGGATTTCTCCATATTTTGATTTGTGGGGAATTTTACTCCTTCTTTAAATTGTATTTTCATCTTTATTCCTCTGGGACTTTGCATCGTCTGCCTTTGCCATCTTTGATCTTGAATCTTTGTCCGTAATTTGCACATTTTTAGTGCGCTCATGGAGGTCGGCCCAAGAGAGGGTAGTGTATGTAAGCACTCAGAAAGGTATAGGCTGAGATGTGGTTGTTCGAAAAAAAAGGCTTTAGGCTCAAAGGGGGAATTATAGGGATAATGTCATTTGGTAGGTTATGAAAGGCACAATCGGGTCAAAGAAGTCCTACGATCCCTTCCTAAATCAAGTGTAACTCAGGATTTTGCCTCAACAAATATTTAGGCCAAGTTCTAGATCAACAATGCAATGCGATGAATTAATCTAATGCTCGCCACACAATGCACATGAAACGATGAGGTGAGTTTTGTTCTTGTCTTAGATGCATGTAAGAGAATTTTTCGAGTGTCACTAAGGTGCGATTAAGAGCTACCAAAAGAATCTTTGGTTTACCACAAAATTGGTCCTCTCTATCATATCATTTGTTCCTTTCTCATGCACACTTCTAACTATGTCGGTACCAACCAAGTCAAAACTTTGATGTTTCTTTTTTTTTTGAAAAATGAGATCAAACCCTTGTGAGGGTTGCCTACGTATCTTGTGTAAACAATAATCAGGTCTGCGTAGTTCAGGAGGATAGGGTATAAGATGTAAAGTAAGAAAATAAACCCTTTTTTATAAAGGAAATACCGAATCCAAGAAGGAATGCCTACGTATCTCATTGAGATGAGAATCAGGTATGCGTAGTTCATGAGGATGGAGTATATAATGTGAAATAAGAAAACAAACTATTTTATTTTTTTTTGATCTTTTTTGTAAAGGAATACCGAATCCAAGAAGGACTGTGATGTGACGCCAATTTACGTCACTATCGACTCCTTTTTACTAAGAACAATCGTACGTTTTCAAGCAACCGTTGTTGTTTTTGATGTTTTTATGTTGTATTTGTAGGAAATGGGAACAAACACGGAAACGGAAGAAATTACGAGAAAAACGACGTTCTGCCTAAGAGTGACGGCCTGAGTGACGGTCCGTCACAAGTGTGACGATCCGTCACATTGACCGTCAAAGAGAGGAGCAACACTGCCTAGGGGTGACGGCCGCCGTGACGGCCCGTCAAGTGTGTGACGGTCCGTCACCCCCACCGTCGCAATATGGCAGCACCAAGGCAGCATCACTGCCTAGCAGTGACGGTCCAGGCGACGGTCCGTCACTGCCTTGACGGTCCGTCAGCCTGGCCGTCAAGCTAAGGCAGTGGCGCGCCAGCGGCTGTCCGCGTTTTGGGATTCCTAGCCCGTTTTGGATTTGTTTTCTACTACTCCTATAAATACCCTATGTTAGGTTTATGTAATTATGACTTTTCCAATAGTTTTTACATACATTATTCAATATTTTTAGGAGAGTTTCGAGTGAGTTTTGAGAGAGGAAACGCGCTACACACGGTTTCCTTCTCCAAAATCTTGTTCGTGAGTTCTTGGTTTTTATTGTTCTTGGACACTTGAAGATTGTCCTCAATATATTGTAAGGATCTCGTGTCTTTATTATTTTATGAACATGACTTTCTTCTTTTCATCTTCGAGCATGAGTAACTAAAACTCCCGCAACTAGGGTTGTGGGAGCCATGGCAAACGTAACAATATAGATTCCAGGTAGCGTTGGGTTCGATATATGTATTGTCACGTTGTTAATCATACTTTATGTCACGTTTTCTAGTGGTTGCAAACATTAGAACATGCCTAGGTTTAGTTTGCTTGAGTAAAGAGATTTAAACCGGGAAAACTTGATTGACAACAAGGATTCGAGACTACAAACTCTCGTCTTAAAGATTAATGCCGTAACTGGATTACTCTACTTGATGTTAGGATTGAAATCTAAAAAGCACTTCTTTTCGAGGTCGAAAGAATAGAAAAGGAAATTTGTTTATTTGGTCGAGAGACGTTTAGACGATACAAACGACGCAATCACATCGTGACACGCAGATAGAAAGAACCCGGTTAAGCCTAGAATCGACATTGCTACAACGCCATGGTGAACACATCCCTAGTTCAATCTCTCATACTGATTTAAACCCCCTACGTTTCTTATCGTTTTGTTTACAATTTGATTACAAAACCCCCCCTTATTTACTGGAAACGATTGACAACTAGTCACTTAATTCACTAAAGTCTTAATCATCACCATATTCTCTGTGGGATTCGACCCCAACCTTGTTGGGTTATATATTTGACAACGATCGCTTACGCTTCGTAAATTGAGGTGTAGTTTGAGCGTTATCAAAAATGGCGCCGTTGCCGGGGATAACAATGATAGAGGTGGGTTGTATGTACCACCTGGTAACCGGGAAAGAACTAACGTCGAGTCAGGGACGTCCAAGCTAGAGAGCATGATGGCGAAGATGCTACTGAAGGTGGAATCGACTGACTCTGGGGTAAAGGAAATGAGGACTGAATTAACATCAATGAGTCAGTTAGTGAATTCCCATTCCACCGCAATCAAGCAGTTAGAGCAGCAAATGGGTCAAGTCTCGGCGTCTCTAAATCAAAGGAAAGCTGGAACATTGCCAAGTGACACCATTCAAAATCCGAGAAACGACAGAAATTGTATGGCAATCACCACCAGAAGCGGTAACACATTATTCGAAACACATCCGGTAATTCAGACCCAGAAAGACGCTGTAACTGAGGAAGATGAGTTAGTAGATGCTGAAATTATGGTCGATGAGGGTGTGAAAGTGTCTGCTGAAAAATCCGGCGTGGAAGAAGATGCTACTCAAGTGCTCACAGATAAAAGCAAGGAGGTTGAAAAACTTCCAACTATGATGCCGCGGCCACCACCTCCTTTCCCACAGCGGCTGAAGAAGAAAGTGGAAGATAGAAAGTTCCTGAACTTCATAACCATGCTCAAACAGTTATCAGTAAACATCCCTCTAGTGGATGCGCTTGAACAAATGCCCGGTTATGCCAAGTTCATGAAGGACTTGATCACAAAGAAGAGGTCGGTAAGTTTTGAACCGGAAGACAACCTCCACCATTGTAGCGCCATTTCATCAAGATCGCTGGTCCAAAAGAAAGAAGACCCGGGTGCGTTCACTATTCCTTGCACCATAGGGGAGTTTAACTTTGCCAAGGCTCTTTGTGACTTGGGGGCTAGCATAAACTTGATGCCGTTAGCCATCTACCGCCAGTTGGGCTTAGGAGCCCCCAAACCGACGACTATGAGGTTATTGATGGCTGACAGATCGGTGAAACGCCCGGTTGGTATTTTGTATGATGTACTTGTGAAGGTAGGGAAGTTCATATTTCTGGCAGACTTCGTGATATTGGACTGCGAAGTGGACTTCGAAGTCCCTATTATTTTGGGACGACCCTTCTTGGCAACCGGAAGAGTATTGGTAGATATGGAAAGCAACGAGCTGACTTTCAGGTTGAACGAGGAGGTAGTGAAGTTTAATGTGTGCAGATCAATGAAGCAACCGAGGGACATGAATGTCATCTCGGTTATTGATGTTGTTGCAGAATCTGAGGTAATCGTTTCTGTTAAAGAGAGACTTGCTGTAGAGACATTGGCAGCAGTTATAATGAATTTCGATGATGATGGCATCGAAGATTATGAGGAAGTGGTAAATGCGGTGGTTGGAATGGGGTCATATGGTTACGCCCCAAAGAAATTGGATCTCGATTTAAAGAACAGACCAACCCCTCCCGCAAAGCCTTCTATTGAGGAAGCACCGGTATTAGAGTTGAAAGAATTGCCAGTCCATCTGAAGTATGCATTTTTGGGTGACAAAGACACCTTACCGGTAATTATCGCGACAGACCTTGTGAAATCTCAAGTTGAAGCATTATTATCCACCCTGAGGAGACACAAGAGAGCAATCGGCTGGACCATTGCAGATATTATTGGCATCCCACCAGGTATTTGTACGCATAAAATACAGCTAGAAGAAAATTGCACTCCCACCACCGAACACCAGCGGAGACTGAATCCGCCAATGCAAGAGGTGGTGAAGAAAGAGATCATCAAATGGCTCGATGCTGGAGTGGTTTACCCAATCTCTGATAGCAAATGGGTAAGCCCAGTACAATGTGTTCCTAAGAAGGGAGGAATGACTGTGGTAGCAAATGACAAGAATGAGCTGATTCCATTAAGACCTGTCACGGGCTGGCGAGTCTGTATGGATTACCGGAAGCTAAACTCCTGTACTCTCCGTGATCATTTCCCCATGCCCTTTATGGATCAAATGCTGGATAGATTAGCTGGAAGAGGTTGGTATTGCTTTTTAGATGGATATTCGGGGTACAACCAAATATCTATCGCCCCGGAAGATCAGGAGAAGACCACGTTCACCTGTCCCTATGGTACGTTTGCCTTCAGACGCATGCCCTTTGGTCTTTGCAATGCTCCTGCAACCTTCCAAAGATGCATGATGTCTATCTTTTCTGACATGGTAGAGAACACACTGGAGGTCTTCATGGATGACTTTTCGGTAGTGGGTGATGCATTTGATGATTGCTTGGCTAATCTGGGTCAGGCATTGCAAAGGTGTGAAGAGTCAAACCTCGTGCTGAATTGGGAGAAATGCCATTTCATGGTGAAAGAGGGCATTGTATTAGGGAACAAGATATCTATGAGAGGGCTTGAAGTGGATAGAGCCAAGATTGAAGTCATCGAGAAACTACCTCCACCCATTTCAGTTAAGGGTGTGAGGAGTTTTCTTGGTCATGCCGGTTTCTACCGAAGGTTCATCAAAGATTTCTCTAAGGTTGCTACCCCATTGTGCAAGTTGCTTGAAAAGGAGACGAAATTTGTGTTTGATGCTGAGTGCTTGAGGGCGTTTGAATGCCTGAAAGAAAAGCTAGTGGAGGCTCCTATTATAATTGCCCCGGATTGGTCCAAACCGTTCGAAATAATGTGCGATGCAAGTGGTGTTGCACTTGGAGCTGTTCTGGGACAAAAGCGAGACAAACTTTTCCATCCCATTTATTACGCTAGTAAAGCATTGAATGGGGCGCAGAAGAACTACACAGTGACAGAACAGGAGCTGCTGGCGGTTGTGTATGCTTTTGAGAAATTCAGAGCATACTTACTGGGTACAAAAGTGGTGGTGCACACAGATCATGCAGCCTTGAGGTATCTGATGACCAAAAAGGATGCAAAACCTCGACTAATCCGATGGGTGCTATTGTTGCAGGAATTTGACTTTGAAGTCAAGGATCGAAAAGGGTGTGAGAACCAGGTAGCGGATCATCTGTCCAGGCTTGATAGGGAAGAGAGCGTAATAGATGAACCAGAGATTGATGAAGCATTCCCGGATGAGCAGATAATGGCGGCATCACGTGATATGGTGCCTTGGTACGCTGACTTCGCAAATTATGCGGTGAGTGACATGATCCCGGAAGATTTGAACTTCCACCAGAAAAAGAAGTTTCTCCATGATGCAAGTAAGTTTTTCTGGGACGAGCCGTATTTATTCCGGTTGTGTGCCGACAACATAGTGAGGAGATGTGTTCCGGAAGCGGAAATGACAAGCATCTTGCAAGCTTGCCATTCGTCCCCAGTTGGAGGACATCATGCGGGTAATCGAACCGCCCGAAAGATTTTACAGTGTGGTTATTATTGGCCGACGATCCAGAGAGATTCATATGAATTTGCCAAGTCCTGTGATCAATGTCAACGAAGAGGGGCAATCTCTCGCCGACAAGAGCTACCCATGTCCACTATTTTCGAGGTTGAATTATTCGACGTATGGGGAATAGATTTCATGGGCCCTTTTGAAAGTTCTTACGGGAACCGCTACATCTTGGTAGCGGTGGATTATGTGTCAAAGTGGGTCGAGGCGGTTGCTTTGGCCGATAACGAAGGTAAAAGTGTGGTGGCGTTCTTAAAAAGACACATCTTTGCTCGGTTTGGCACCCCTCGCACAATCATCAGTGATGGAGGTTTACATTTTTGTAATAAGGTGTTCCGGGCTGCTCTGGAAAAATATGGAGTGAAGCAACACAAAGTAGCCACACCCTATCACCCCCAAACCAGTGGGCAAGTCGAAGTGTCGAACCGGGAGATTAAAGAGATCTTGGCTAAGTCTGTGAATGTGAACCAGAGAGATTGGGCGAGGAAGCTGGATGACGCACTCTGGGCGTATCGAACAGCGTTTAAAACGCCAATAGGTATGTCTCCTTACCAACTTGTTTTTGGTAAAGCGTGTCACTTGCCCGTGGAACTTGAGCACAAGGCCCTTTGGGCGCTCAAAAAGTTGAATCTCAGTTGGAAAGAGGCATCGGAACTAAGGTTGGAACAATTGAATGATATGGACGAGTTCCGATTGCGAGCATATGAGAGGTCCGCTCTCTACAAGGAACGAATGAAGCTGTACCATGACAAGAAGATTGAGAAAAGGGAGTTCAAGGTAGGGGACTTGGTATTGTTGTTCAACTCCAGGTTCAAATTATTTCCCGGGAAACTCAAATCCAAATGGACCGGACCATTCAAAGTGCACCAAGTGTTCCCATCCGGTGCAGTCGAACTCGAAAATAAAGATGGTGAGTTGTTCAAAGCCAATGGGCAGAGGATAAAGCAATATCTGGGCCTCCCAGAGGAGGTACATGTTCTGTCTTTGGTGTATCTTGATGAAGTCTGAGTAATCAAGACACCCGCGTCGTGCCGCGACGTTAAATCAGGCGCTGTATGGGAGGCAACCCATAAATTGTTGTTGTAGTATAGTCTTTGAAAAATTTTACTTGTTGGAATTGGTTAATTTGTTCGTTGAGTGTGCAGGTACAAAAAGTGGACGTAACAACGTGTTCTGTCTAAGAGTGACGATTTGAGTTGACGGACCGTCAATATCACGACGGACCGTCACTATGGACCGTCACTAGGAGACAAATATTCATACCCACTGGTTAGTAGTGACGGTGTTAGTGACGGACCGTCAATAATGTGACGGACCGTCAACTACAACCGTCACCCATAATTCTAAAATGGGTTCACTGCCTAACTGTGACGCCTCAACTGACGGACCGTCGAGTATGTGACGGACCGTCACACCAGGTCGTCACCCATCAGGTAAGTTTTGTTTTTAATTTCAGGCGACCCGACCCAAAACCAAACCGACCCGCCCGGTTTCATATTTATTCCATCTTCATCAGTTTACCGCCTATTTTCAATTCCCAAACTCCAAACCTCCATTACAATCCGTCCTCTCCCCAAGCAAATCACGAACTTGCTCCCAAGTACCACACCCCCATTTTCCTTTCTTCACCATCGTTCAAAACGCAAGAAACCACGCGGGTCACGCTCGTTTCCATCGGCCCATATAACTCAAAAAGGGAATAGCGATTTCTTCTTACTAACAAAGTCAAGGTATGTTGCTAAACTCTTCATAGTTGGATTTAGTGAGTAACACGGGGCAAATGATTGGGGGTGTAGGCGAGCGAATTTTTGGGGTTATGTATTTGTGAAATTATGTAAAAATGAGCGGGTATGAGGGGTAATTGTTGTTTGAAATCGTAAGTTTGACATGGGTGAAGTCTTGAGTAACCCATGAACTTCATTGCTTGATGGGTGGTGACCTTAGGAAACCAAATCCCACAAAGGAGGAGAAAACCCGTAATCGAGCACAAGGTGTTCGAGAAAATGCCTCAATGAGAGAAGAAACACGCTGTCTCAACTTGACGGTTGGCATGACGGCCCGTCACATATGTGACGAACCGTCAGTTAAACCGTCAAGATGAAACAGTTCACTGTCTCAGAGTGACGGTCGGTGTGACGGTCCGTCACACCTGTGACGGTCCGTCATACAAACCGTCACTCCTAGACAGTGAGTATTATTGAGTGTTTTCCTGTTCTCACATGTTTAATCTTGTTCACGTGCAGGTACATGGCACCCAAACAACAACCGCCTCGCGGTCAAGCTCAAAAGAGGAAGGGAAAGACCGCTACCACTCGGACCCTAATTGATGAATCAAGTAGCGACGAAGAAATAGTTGCAGCCCCGACTTACCAAACCAGGCTAGTTAAACGAAGAATCACCCAAGTCTCCCAGTCTGAAGAGGAGAGTGGGTCATCTAGCAGTGAGTCGGGGAGCGGTAGCTCCAGCCCCAATCCGGAGGATGTAGGTGGGCCTGAAACCACCAAAATTGCGGGGACTGCACCCATAGACAGAGAATCGATCCGGTGGGCATATAAGGAGGCGCAGAAGCACTATCTTGACGGTCTTACCAAAACAATGTCAAGAAGCCACAAAAGACCGATCGCCGAAGAAGTGCAAATCATGACAACAGATCTGCCTGAATACCCAGTCCTTCAGACACAGTTTCAGAGGTATCAGCTCGAGTGGATGAGCTCGCCCCCAGGAGTCTATTATCCAGAACTAGTCCGGGAATTCTACGCCAACTATTTGGCACTGCTGGAGAACAAATGTGAGCCAGAAAAAGGGGTTAAATCAGCACCAAGGCAGGACAGGGTGCTAGTTCGGGGTAAACAGGTGGACATCTCACGGGAAATGATCAACAGAGTCCTCTTTGGCCCGGAATACATCCCTCCACCTGACATGCCAGAGTTCCATGACAAGATTTCCAACGCCTACTCGCAGAGACCGTGGTTGGCCCGAACATTGACTGATGGCTCACCTTCTTGGCTGACTCAGAAGGGACGGATATCGAAGCAATCACTAAGCTTCGTAGCCAAGTTTTGGTGGGCGGTTGTGCGGCTCAGGTTATTTCCAACCGGAGGAGACAATAATTTGGATGAGGGAAGAGCCATCCTTGTAGCAAGCTTGATAGCCGGGTACGTCATCAACTTCGGAATGATAATTGCGGACGAGATGCGGACCAGGGCCATAAAAACTGCTTCTTCTCTGCCGTTCCCGTGTCTAGTGACTGAGTTATGCAGGCGCGCAGAGGTGCCGATATGGGATGGTATCGATAAGCCAGTGACAGCGTCATCAAAGCAAAATATCGACAGATGACACTAAGTTCGAAATGAGGATTCATAAGCCTCAGATCTTCGACGAGCCAACCACATCCACCTCCGAGGCAACCGACACCCCATCAGGTACAGAAATGCCACTTGCGGTGTTTGATCCAACAACGTCACAGACAACGAGAGCTACTGCTGAAAGCTCCGGCACTGCGGCAAGGCCTCCTCTACCACCTGAATATCACATGAACCCCCGAAATTTTGCTAAGATGGTGCAAAAGCAGAAACAGTTGGATAAGCAAATTGCCGCTTGGACAGATTTGTTTAAGCCCACCATTGATGAAGCAATACGGGAGGCTCTGAAACCATTCGAGGGGCTGCGCGCAAGGGTCGATGCGATGGAAACCCGGATGGATGCAAGGCTAAACGAAATGAGCATCCCGGACTTGGCGAGATTTGATGCGGAGCTAAAGAAGGTGAAAAACGACATCACAGTCCTCAAGCAAGAAAAAGCGCTCTATGAGGAGACCTCGGAGTTCTTGGACTTAGACGAAGAAACCACGCTTGTGGATTTGATGGGTCGTCCTCTGAAGATTAGTGAACCCCAAGTAGGTGAAAGTGGGGTAAAGAAATCAAAGAAGAGGAAGCACAAAAAGATATCGGCTGAGGAGGACGAGTTAGAGGTCGCGAAGCAGCGGTCGGTAATAGATGAGCAGCTGCGACAGGAGAGAGTGCGTGCCCAAGCAGGTGGGGCATCATCGAGTGCGGCACCGGAGGCTGAAAAGACCCCAGATGCTGATGAGCCGCGTCCGGAAACCTAGGTTTCCCAGGTACCCCTATTCCTTTATTCTGGATATCTGTTTACCTGAGCATTGAGGACAATGCTACATTCTTTTGCTAGGGGTAGGAGTACCACCACCGGAGGTTTTTGTTGCCATGTTTTTTTCCTCCGGTGTGCTATCTAGTAGAACTGGCATGTTTAGGTTGTCGTTTAAATTTTAGTTAGTTTTTTTTTTTGTGTCTATAGCAAGCATGCGTTTTCTTGTCTAAAAACGAGGCCCCTTAAAAATTTTCTGGTTTTGAGCTTTATGTTGAAACAATTGACCGTCTGGATCTTTGCATGTCATTGTGTGATTATGAGTAGAATGAGTATGCTTAAGCCGAGCGGTTGTTTGATAGTTGGTAGCAATATAGTTTCTTGGTGCCAAGAGTGTGTGAGATTATTGTCATAAATTTTTACTCTGTGCATGCATCTAGAACTTGCCCGGTCTATTTTGTTAAGTTTGAAGTTGGTTGCTTAGGAAAGGATCACAGGCCCTTTTTTGTATGCAGTCCACTTAGCCTAAAAGACCGTCCAAATGTAAATAA
The DNA here is from genome assembly GCA_003996215.1 of Jaltomata sinuosa. Lineage (NCBI taxonomy): Eukaryota > Viridiplantae > Streptophyta > Magnoliopsida > Solanales > Solanaceae > Jaltomata > Jaltomata sinuosa. The sequence goes on along the minus strand of QJPP01001748.1, from coordinate 94,092 downwards.
TCCCTTTTGATCCCTGTTTGAGCAAAAATTGACCTTGTTCTTTCAATAACCTGTCACCGTCCCTGTTTAATTTTGAATCCCTATTTTGGCCCTGGTCCTTCCTTGGACATCGTGCACCTCAACCCAGGCAATCAGCCTAAGTTGAGGGTGGCTACTATGGGGGTGAATGAGAAGAAAAAGAGGATGGAGAAGATTGGTTTTTGAAATAGAATGAAAATTCGGGTGTGCGCCTAAGAAAAGAAAAGAAAAATAAAGATGAAGAAGATCGAAAAAGAAATAAAAAGAGTTGTCAAAATAAAGAGGCCGCACCTGTAGCTAGAATCAAAGAAATAAAAGGTGAATAAGGATGGACGAAAGTAAGTGTAAGTAAAGTGGAAATAAAATGTCGGTGGTTCTAAGGAGGGCTTAGTCACTAATCCCTAAATGTATCCTACCTGCACCCGAAGCCTCATTACAAGCCTGAACAAGTCCTGTAGTGATCCTGAGTAGCTTTCTGAAGAACTGAAATAGAATAGTAAGGGCAAGCCTATGGTATCGCATGTGCATTGTTTGAAATCGTTTGTGAGTGTGAGCGCTTACCTAGTCCCAAATCTTGTGTGTGGGATTTCTTTGTGGTGAGGGCACCAAGATGTCTATATTGTCTATTGATTGTTAGGATAGCTGCGTGTGTGTATGCATAATGTTCTATCATAACGGAATGACATGTTTGGATCCTTGCAAGTTAGTGTTTCATACATTCGTGTGCTACGAGGGAGCTTGATTTAATCGAATGAGTTTGAATGACCATGAGTTGCTATAGACATGAGTTTGTGTTCTTAGTTGAGTCGTATTATTGTTTTATGTCATGTTGCTTGCGGACAAGCGAACGTTTTAAGTTGAGGGTGTTGATGTGACGCCAATTTACGTCACTATCGACTCCTTTTTACTAAGAACAATCGTACGTTTTCAAGCAACCGTTGTTGTTTTTGATGTTTTTATGTTGTATTTGTAGGAAATGGGAACAAACACGGAAACGGAAGAAATTACGAGAAAAACGACATTCTGCCTAAGAGTGACGGCCTGAGTGACGGTCCGTCACAAGTGTGACGATCCGTCACATTGACCGTCAAAGAGAGGAGCAACACTGCCTAGGGGTGACGGCCGCCGTGACGGCCCGTCAAGTGTGTGACGGTCCGTCACCCCCACCGTCGCAATATGGCAGCACCAAGGCAGCATCACTGCCTAGCAGTGACGGTCCAGGCGACGGTCCGTCACTGCCTTGATGGTCCGTCAGCCTGGCCGTCAAGCTAAGGCAGTGGCGCGCCAGCGGCTGTCCGCGTTTTGGGATTCCTAGCCCGTTTTGGATTTGTTTTCTACTACTCCTATAAATACCCTATGTTAGGTTTATGTAATTATGACTTTTCCAATAGTTTTTACATACATTATTCAATATTTTTAGGAGAATTTCGAGTGAGTTTTGAGAGAGGAAACGCGCTACACACGGTTTCCTTCTCCAAAATCTTGTTCGTGAGTTCTTGGTTTTTATTGTTCTTGGATACTTGAAGATTGTCCTCAATATATTGTAAGGATCTCGTGTCTTTATTATTTTATGAACATGACTTTCTTCTTTTCATCTTCGAGCATGAGTAACTAAAACTCCCGCAACTAGGGTTGTGGGAGCCATGGCAAACGTAACAATATAGATTCCAGGTAGCGTTGGGTTCGATATATGTATTGTCACGTTGTTAATCATACTTTATGTCACGTTTTCTAGTGGTTGCAGACATTAGAACATGCCTAGGTTTAGTTTGCTTGAGTAAAGAGATTTAAACCGGGAAAACTTGATTGACAACAAGGATTCGAGACTACAAACTCTCGTCTTAAAGATTAATGCCGTAACTGGATTACTCTACTTGATGTTAGGATTGAAAACTAAAAAGCACTTCTTTTCGAGGTCGAAAGAATAGAAAAGGAAATTTGTTTATTTGGTCGAGAGACGTTTAGACGATACAAACGACGCAATCACATCGTGACACGCAGATAGAAAGAACCCGGTTAAGCCTAGAATCGACATTGCTACAACGCCATGGTGAACACATCCCTAGTTCAATCTCTCATACTGATTTAAACCCCCTACGTTTCTTATCGTTTTGTTTACAATTTGATTACAAAACCCCCCTTATTTACTGGAAACGATTGACAACTAGTCACTTAATTCACTAAAGTCTTAATCATCACCATATTCTCTGTGGGATTCGACCCCAACCTTGTTGGGTTATATATTTGACAACGATCGCTTACGCTTCGTAAATTGAGGTGTAGTTTGAGCGTTATCAGACTGCCTACGTATCTCATTGAGATGAGAATCAGGTATGCGTAGTTCATGGAGATACGAACTAAAATGTATGTACAAACTCTTTTTTTTCTTTTTCTAATAAGGAATACCGAACCCAAGAAGGGCTGCCTGCATATCTCATTGAAATGAGAATCAGTTATGCGTAGTTCATGAAGATGTGAACTAAAATGTATGTACAAACTTTTTTTTTCTTTTTCTGATAAGGAATACCGAACCCAAAAGAGCTGCCTACGTATCTCATCGAGATGAGAATCAAGTTTGCGTAGTTCGTGAGGATACGATAGCAAATATATGTGTAGAAAAAAAATCACCTCTAGAAGAAATGTAAGACAAAAAATTAAGATATTCACCGAATATAAAATATGTACAAAAATTAATGCAAGGATATAGACAAACTTGGAGCGGTGCCTCGTATGCCGAGTGTTGGCGATATCCTCGATGAGAGAGTGTCTTTCGACCATTTGTGAAATGATTATTGTTGTGATATCCCAACTGTTTATGAGGACCGTTCATTATTGTGATTGTCTCCAATTGTTGTTGAAGATGACATGTTGTGGCCTCTCGATTGTTTACGAGGGCACTTGTTAGTGTACCCCTCCCCTATTAAGTCGGGACAGTTCTCCTGTAAAGAAATAAGAAAAGAGAGAAAGTGGGGAAGTCATGAAAAAAATATGTAATTACATGGTCAAAAACTCCCCTGATTTGTCTGTCCCATTGAATATGGATGCCTCAAAAAGTTCGAGGTCAGATGTTATCTCATGTGAAGTTCAGGGATTATTCAACCTGCAAGAATCAAATAACAGAGTGTTAAAGTCGCTCTCCAATCATAAGACTAAGAGGTATTAGAGTTAGGTCATCCGGCCAAGTGATGCATCCGATTTAAAATCAGAGGTTACTGTGATTCTCCCATGAGTTTCAGGGATGGTGTCGTTCCTCTTGCATTCAAAGAAAACTTCTTACTTTAAGAAAGGGGTGTTCACTTCTGAGGACTTGAGACTCGACTCCTTGCCTTTTATTGCTTTATATCCTTTGATAGGTGCGTTTGCAAAGAAAATGAGTTAACTTGTGTTGAATCCTTAGATTTGAAGAGTGAAAGTGATTCTCCATAGTTCTATGGCCTACAACATTTGGGAGGTTTGAAGAGAGACTTAGGTCTTCAGATTTTGAGACTAAAGTCGAATGGAGATTACGATAAGAGTGACATTGATATCTTTGAATTTTGGACTTGAGAGAATTGATTTGACTCTTTTAATTATTTTTTGAGGGGTTGAGAGCGTCATTGGACTGTTTCAAAATATTTGCCCCAGTTTGCAGTCCTAGAAAAATCATTTTAGCATAGCAGAAATACCAAACCCTTATGTAGGGTTGCCTACATATCTCACCAAGATGAATCAAGATGAAAATCAGGTCAGGACATAGTTCAGAATGAACCCATGGGTGTGATATGTATGATTGCCATGAACAGGTGATTGTTTTTTAAGAATGGTGTGACAGGCGGCTCAGAGGAGACCGATTGCAGACAATGGGCGTAGAAATTACTCTGATCAGGCAATCAAGATGATGGATGTGAAAACATAGACAGAGTTTTGTCACTACTCTAATACGCTGAAAAGATTACTAAGAAAGAGAAGCATGGCAAAGATTTGATATTACTTTGCCGCTGTCGGAAGAATTGAATGACTGGGAGAGTGTTGAACTCTTGATTTTTAAAGTGAAGTCCAAAATGCCACATTTCATAATCTACGATGATCGAGAGAAAAAGAAAACTTATGTCACATGTTCTGAGATCAAAGTCGAGTGAAGGTTTGAATGTAAGGCCAATATTGGCACTGATGTCAGGGAAATTTTGATTTGAGGGAATTGTTGATTTGCGCTCTTAGCAGAACTTTGGAGAGCGTATTGGAATTTTTCCAAAAAAAATTGCCTTTATTTTGAAATAATGGAAAACCGAACTTATGTAGGGTTGCCTACGTATCTTGCCAGGACAAGAATCAGGTCAAAACATAGTTTGAACAGATACCTAGTTGTATGTGATTTGTATAATTACTTTGAGTGATTGTAAAAAAAAAAGTAAAGCTATGAGTAAAAGTTTGGACAAGAAAAAAGGTATGGTATAAAGATGAGAAGAATGTACAAGACTATATTGGTAATTTCTTGAAAAAGAATGATGGAGTCTAAAAGAGTGATGCAAAGATCGACAATGGATATGAGAAAGATTGATAAATTGTGAAGGATGATCTTAGAAATTGAGAATGAATGTGAGGGATTAAAAAGATCTCAGGCTCAACACAAGTCAACCAAAATCGTCAGATAAAATGGACGAGGATGAAGATGACATATAACGTATATATATGTGTAACTTAAAAAATGTGCATAAAAATGTAAAAAATACAGAATATGTAATAAACAAAGAACGGGTATAAAATAAAATATATAACAAATAAAGAATATGAATTCATCGGACTGAAGTGACAATCATATGTATGATGGCCTAAGGATTCTAAGAGTAGATTCACCTAAGCTGATAAAGAATATTCATATAACTATGAGAAAATGCATAGTAATTTGAACGCGCCGACTCTGAAACTAAGGAATCCAAAAAAAAATTGGAAGAGCGTGAAACATTCCTCGCGTGAAACACAGTGTGTGATAGTGAACGGCCAAGACTCGATAGAAACGAGGTGATAATTGAATAAATAATGTGTAAAAATATTTCGAATACATATCTATAGTACGAAGTAAATATAAAAAATTTATGTGTAAGCAAAGACCAAAAAATTATGTGTATAATACAAATAACATATACAATTCACACTGTGCAAAAAATAATCAAAGAATTAAATAATCAATTTATGAAAATGTGAATAGAAATACCTCCCTCAATTAAAAAATTGATTCTATCATGATTAGAACCTGGTTGTATCCCCAGCAGAGTCGTCATTCTGTCATGCCCTATTTTTCACTAAGGTTAGATAAAACACAACTTATAGACTCTAAAAGAATTTAATTATGTACAGAGTCGCCACCTAATTTTTAAGGAAAATAAGAAAATCGATTTTGATTATTGATATGCATGACTCGCATTTTAATCTGCGAAAACCATTTGAGATTCTAGGTAAGGGTTCAAGTTATTCCAAAGGAAAAGTGTTAGGTATCCTTCGGAATCCACAAATGTGATACCCGGCTAAACTTAATTTTTTAAAGAGAGAGGAGGTAAAAATCATTTCTTTTGAAAATATAAACATGAACAGTAAAAAAAAATATACCTGTGCAAAGAATAATTTTAAAAATATGTGCGCAAGAGTGTAAAAATATATTTATATATATATGAGAAAATTTAGTATGTATGATAATTTCTATATAAGAAAGTATATAAAAGAGTGTAAATATATATATTGTTAATATGAAAAGTATGTAAATATGTTAATATAAAAGAAATAGATACTTTTACAAAATATATATATATAAGAAAAATGTGTAAGTAATATATGTCTAACAGTCTAAGTACATTGAGTAAAGAATGTAAAAGATGTATAAAAATATGTATAATGTAAATAAATGTATCAAAAAGATTGTACAATGATTACATCTACTGACTTGCGTTTTTTATTATGTAAATATTATTTCACTTTTGCAAGAAAAAATGAGTTTAAGAATGAAAAAAAGAATATTAATTTTCAAAAGAATATGTAAAGAATCATTTGTAAAGTTTAAGTAAAAATGATTAAAAGGACAATTTGTAAAAAAAGAAAAGACGACCTAATATCTACGTGAAGTCAAAATATGAATTAATTACCTGAGTTAAACTAATTTATTTGTAAAGTATTTACGGCCTAAATTTTGTCTATGCACATAATAACGAATAAGTAAATAAAAAAATACCCCCCAAAGCCCCGAAAGTAAAGTTTTCACTATACTTTATCTTTTGTACAATTACAAGAATATAAACAAAAGCAATGAATTTTGGGGAGATCTTCAAACTCCTTTTAGTTGTCCTCTTTGGGAAGTATCTTCACGTACCTATATAAGCACTTAGTAAAATGTCAATAACAAATATATATCTATCAAAAGAAATACATATATGTATGAATATATGAAAATAGAATTTTATTATAGTGTGGGCTTAGATATGCAGTTGTATTAAGTTTTAGATACGCCTTGACTGCGAAACATCGGTTGGCCATCCGAGATCACCCCGCCAAGATATATGAATCGTTAAACTTTTTATTTAGTTTTTGTAATGTTAAAATTTCGTCATCGCCCAAAATTTATTTTTTCGCTATGTATGTATATATGTATCCGTTCTTTTTACTGTGGAGGCCTCAAAAATCGACGAAAGTTTTTTCATTGGCCATTTTTGTGTAGTATTTGTTCAATATCATTGTAATATCAAAAATAGTAAAGAGAAAGGACAACCAGCCCCAAAAATTGGCTAAAGCAGTAGCGAGGCAAAACCATTCTCCGGAGTAAATTTTCCGGGTGAAATTCGATACAAAATTAGCCAAAATAGTTCGAGAATTAGCAACAAAATTTAGCAGCAACACAGAAATAAACATAAGTAGCCAGAAAATTGAAAGCACTGCCCGAAACATATAAATAGTCACCGAAAAAAATGGAGTTTGCCGGAAAACGAACCAAAATGTCCAGATCTTCACAAAAACAAGAATATTAACATCTTAAAAAATTGAGAAAACTTAGTTCATTGGAGACGAACAGATCTGGCATCAATGGTGGTGACCACCATTTTTTTTTCAATCTAACAAACAACAAAACAAAGGGAAAAGGGGAGGGGAAAAGCAACGTTGCTTCCACGGCGTCGCCGGAGCAACGCTAGACACAAGATAATCTGGCCAGATTTGGAGACCTCAACGCCATGTTTTTCGGCGTGGCAGCGGCAAGACGGAGGGGAAAGGGAGAGAAAGGGAGAGGGGAGAAACGTGGTGGTGTTGTTGACGTTGGGTCGGAGCTCCAGTGGCTGGCCGGTGGTGGTGCATCGACAGTTAAGAGAGGAAGAGAGTTGGAGAGAAGATGGAGAAAAGTGAGAGGGAGAGGAGAGAAAAAAATCTGAAAAAGTGTATGTGTGTGTAGTGTAGTTTGTGTGGAAATAACGATGTGTAGAAGATGAAAAAATAGCAAAATCCCTCTCATTCTTTTATAATGCAAAATTAACCCTTCTTTTGACCAAAAAATAATAATCTCAATTTCTTTTGTACCTTGGTTACTATCTACTGAATCTTTTATCTTATTAACCAATGCACAAGGTTATTAACTAGAGGACGATAGCCGTATTTAGTCACATCAAATGTCATCTTTTTAAAAGGTGACAAGACCTTGACTTGACTAAATTTTTAACTCTGTATTTTTAATTAATTGGTCTGACTTCTTGCATTTGCGGAATATATTAAAAGTATAAATAATGTATAAAAATGTGTGTGTTGGTATGTGATTACAAAAATATAAAAATATAAAATAAAATGTAATGTTTTTATTGTGTATGTGTGCAGATGACTGTAAAAAATATTGTGATTATTAAAATTAATTAATGACAATAAATTGATAAAAATCCTAATATTTACAAAATAAAGGATAATTATCCTGAAATTGTAAGGTATATAATTGTAACAATAAATTGATAAAAAATTCTAATATTTACAAAATTAAGAATAATTATCAATGAATTGTAAAAAATAAAAATATATCAATAAATTGATAAAACTCCTAAAACAAGGATGATTATCAATAAGTTGTAATATTCAAAAAAGAATGTGTGAAAAGTGTATTTTGTGCTCTTTAACGATCAGGTGACCTGAAGACGTTAATTTTAAGCACGGAGAACCAAAATTGGGTGTCAACAGTGATTACTGCATCTGATGCCTCAACCTCGGTCCTCCCTGGAAACGCATAGCAGTGAGCCCGATCATCAATCCGGGCAACCTCCATGGCTGGCTGCGCCGCACCCTTGCCTGCGCCGTCGTTCCCTCTGTCTCCCCGGCCTCCATGAAAGTTACCTCGCCCACCTTGTGTACGACCTCTAGCATGACCACCTTTACGTGCCGAGACCACAACCTTGGGCTTCTGCTGAACCTGATTACCGGTCTGCCTGTGAGGGCACTCCCTCTTAAAGTGGCCCAGATCACCATAATGGAAGCAACCACGATCAACTGCAGGCCTGCTAGCAGATGAATAAGAAGCTCCCTGGCCTCTAGGAGCTGAAGACAGCTGATTAGCTCCCGGACGACCACCTGTAGCAGCTGGCAGAGCTGACTAAATAGGATGGGCTGAGTATACCTGCTGATTATGACCCCTGGAATACGAACCACCATAATTTTTCTCATTCCGGGGCTTCTTGGCTAACACCTTAGCCTTCCCCGCCTGCCTGACTCCCTCAAGTTTCTGCACATAATCCACCACATCATTAAAGCCTTTCCCTGAAGAAGTCATATGCACCGACAACACCTGCAGCTCAGTATTCAAACCCTTCACAAACAAACGGACCCGTTCCTCCTCAGAACCCAGCATCTGTGTAGCAAAACGAGACAAGGCGTAAAACTTAGCCTCGTAAGCAGAGACTGACATGCTACCTTGCTCCAAGTTCAAGAACTCATCCTTCTTCCGGTCCCTCAAAGTACGGGGTACGTACTTCTCTAAAAATAGAGCGTGAAAATGTTCCCAAGTCAGTGGGGGTAACACAGACAACCGACATTCCACATGAGACCTCCACCACTGCTTAGCATCGCCCTGCAGCTGGAATGTGACGAACTCAACCCCATACGGTCGCACAATGCCCAGCTTGTGCAGTTTCTCATAGAAATCCAGTATGAACTCATAAGCATCTTCTCTATCAGTACCCTGAAATGTAGGAGGTTTCAGCTTGAGAAACTTGGTCAGCATCTCGTGTTCGTTTCCTGTCATCACTGGGCCTAGCATTGGCCTGAAGAAATCATTCGTGCCTGAAGCTACATCCATCCTAGGCGCCATAGTAACTGCTGGCTGAGTGTCCAAGGCCTTATTTGCAATGCCCACGGGTATGGCTCCAGCACCAACCAACCCATTCAAGATGTTCCAAGCCTGCTGAAAGGCTTCTCGTGTCATAGGAGGAAGGCCTGCACCCCCAGCCGGTGCCGCCTGTGCCCCGTCATCCTCTACCACAACTTCCACATCCTCGACAACCTGATCCTGAGGTGGGGAAGGAGTTGTCTCACGCGCTTCAGCAGCGGCTTGAGCCCCACCCCTGGTGGGTGTGGCTCTTCCTCGTCCTTTGCCCCTTCCCCTACCTCTACCACGAACCATTGGGCCCGCTACTGGGACCGCTGGTTTTGCTCCATTGTTCCTTGTGTTAACCATCTGCGGATAGAAGAGTGAAAGAGGTTAGATACCAATTTGTATCACCAGATACCAATTGGAATCAAGTTATAGCACGATGGAAGAAAGAAGAGATAGTTTTCCTAAAGTCCTATAGCCTCTCGAAGAAAAGTACGGACATCTCCGAACCGTTTTGCAAGACTCTACTAGACCTGTTTTGGTACGACGAGATCAACGGACCTAGGGCTCTGATACCATCTTTGTCACGACCCAGGCCATCGTGAGTGGCACCCACCCAACATCCGGATGAGCGAACAAGTAGAGTTCAACCCTTAGCCTAGACTAACAGCCTAAAACCAGCAATAAGAAATAAACTAGCAATTCAAATAAGCAAAGGTAATTTCATTGGAATAAAACTGCGAAAATCCCTCCCTAGAATCTGAAAGTCATCGTGCCCAAAACATCTACCAAAGCTAGAGTACGGGGATGCAACCCCAAAGACAATAATGAAATAGTCTAAGCCCAAAACAATTGGGCTACAACTCAAATGAATGGAAATCAAGGCAGCTTGGTCGAACAGCTCACCCTTGATATCACGAACAGTCATGCTTATAAGTGAGGTCGTGCGTCAACCGCTGGAAGATTTTATGTACTCACAAAAGATAAGAAAGTGCAGTATCAGTACACAACCACCGTGTACTGGTAGGATCATCAGCCAGTTCCAAATATACAATAAATGAGTAGTACAAAAATCAAGTACAAGTACAAGAACACATAATCCAGTTACCAATCAATTCTAGACCGCAATTCTCCTCCTAACTTGTCTCTACATACCAACCACTTTTATACGAAAGTCAACGCAAACAACCACCCCTTATCTATATAGCCGGACCCACCCTGGGATCCCCTCTAACCAACACCTAAGTGTTAACAAGCAAAACCCGGTCTACACCAAGACCAACTCTAAAATCGGATACAATAATAACCCGGCCTCTCAAGGACCATAAGCAAATATCACAGTTTCAACAACACAGCCCGGTCCACTCATGGAACCAACAACAAGTGCACCATGCAATAATATCAATGTGACAATGTAGTAAAATAAACTCATACCAGGCGTAGTATCTGAGCCAACCGTTGGTATATCCCGTACCAGGCGTAGTACCCAAGCCAACCGTTAGTATATTTTGTACCAGGCGTGGTACCCGAGCCAACCGAATGTCAAACAATCTACAGTCACAACAATGAACAATTAACTTGTAAAATCAACAAGCAAAATGCACAGTTAAATCAGACTGATAAAACAGGACTATTAGACATTCCTAAGCATTCCCTAAGCCATGCATCTCATACAAATACTTAGATATAAGTACTCAAACACACAAAGCATACAGAAATCAAACCATCACCTACATCGAAATGATCCAAGCTCTACTCAACCGGAGATTTCCCGTTTCTCGAAGTTCTTTTGGGTTCTTGGTCTAAAATAATACACAATAACCAAGAATTAATCCTTATGGCCTAAAATTTACCCGGATTATGCAAAGTCCTAAACCCTAGGCCACCCATGATCATTCCACCCTCTTCCCGGGCTTTTCCACCGTTAATTCACCTAGTTCTACCATTTTTTATGGATGAAATTAGGAAATTAGGGTCACATGATCAATAAACAGTAAATTTAACAATACCCAAGAACTTTCACCCCTAGAATCCTCCTTTATCCCCGGATTCTATCATCCCTAAGTCATTCCAAACCTCTTCCCAAGTCCACCCCTAGCAATTCTATCGCATAGGAAAAGTAATACAGAGTTCGGGGAGTAAAAGCCTTATCTTAGGGAAGAAAAACAATAACAATGGGGGAGAAACGCCTGAAATCGCCCTAGTTCTTTTCCCAAATGACTTGTAAAAAACTAAACTGTTTTGGGGAAGTTTCTGCATTAAATCCCATCGCGCGCTGCTATAGCAGTCGGCTTCCGCTATAGCAGTATCGCCATAGCGGAGTCAACCGCTATGGCAGAGGTTGACTGCCTTGACTCCCGCTATAGCGGGATTTTCTTCTGCTATAGCGGAGGTCACTATGGAAGAGCCGTGGTGCTCATCACACACAAATTGATGGGAATTCTCCAAAATTGGTCTATTTTAAACACACTTACTTCCCCCGACGATCTGAAATAACCCCTTCACGTCAACCTAAATTTCGGGAGTTCTACTTACCCAAATTCGATTTCGAAAAGTCCTCGAGACTCCTTTATGTCTTGGCTACATAAAAAGCTAGCTCGAATCAAGACATCTCACCCAATCCTTATCTAGATTTCCCTAGACTATACCTCACTCCAAAATCGGCTGAGGCGAGCCTAGCCTAGAATTTCAAACTCCCAAACCCGGAGTTTTCTAACTCTAAAACTTTACACGAATGGATTACCCATAATGACGGACCCGGTCGTTACATCTAGACTGGCTATAAAATGAGCTCACAACTCGAGTCAGAGAGTAGCAACTTGCCGGTAGCAGCGCTTTTCGAATTTCGTGCATGAGTGCTCCCCGTCCTAAATATTTGTAACTATAAATCCTTAACCAGGGACCGAGATTCATGTGGATTTATCTTGATAGAATGGGGTGCACAGTTGCAATTCCCAAGATGATATTATTGAAAACTCAAAGGGGGTGTGCGAGAGAAGACAAATTATAATACAGTTCAACAATATCAAAGCGATAAATGAGCATACAAGTAGCACATTAGGCCAACATAAATATAATATTAAAGAAAATAATAAAAGTCAAGCAGAAGTTAATATAATAAAGCTCGAATTTTTATATTCCCCAGCGGGGTCGCCAGAGATATCATACCCCTTTTACGAACGAAGAAGAAGGGTTTTTCCAATTTAAGTGACGTTATTGAATAGGGATTATTTATTTATTTGTTCAAAGTCGCCACTTGAAATTGAGTTTTATTGATGTTCCAAGTCATCTTTTTAAATCCCTAATCAAAAGAAAATGACTCTTTATTTTGATCTGCGAAAATAAAAGACCAGGTAAGGAATTGTGTTGACCGAGAGAAAGGTATGAGACAACTCTCGAGTCCCGTGGTTCTAGCACGATCGCTTTTATCGACTTATACTTAGCTTAAATTTTTTGTTGGATAAATTATATTGCCGGCCATGATTTGCTTTTATTTCTATTCTTGAACTCTTATTAGTCCTAACTTAGTTGTGTAATCGCATTTTTGGTCTAAATTAGTAAGAATTAATTACTAATGATTTGGCCAAGATGTATAACCGCATCCTTGAAATTTTATTATTTTAATTATTTAATCAATTATTTATTTATTTTGAAAGCGTCTCAAGAAAAATATGTGTACCCGCATTCTTAATCGAAACTAAATTTTTATTATTATTATTTATATTATCGTGCCTAAAGCTCGTCTAGCGTTGGAGGCATTTGTTCGCCTCTTGTAAACTCGAGACAACTTATTCTTCTTTCAAACTCTTTACCCTCTCTCATTTTTCACAACGAGTTTTATCTTAATCCGCAACTCATCTCGCTCCCTCACAATTGGTTTTTCCTTTCTTTTCTTTTGTTGATTACAACAAGTCTTGAATAAATTCGCAACCCATATTACTCAAACACACACTAGTTAATCGACTAGGCCTAAAAATGATCTTGGTCCAATACATTGTACATAGATAGATAAAGACTATAACAATGATATAAACAATAACACCGAATGAACCAAAGCAAAAGTTATTTTTAAAGATAAAACTATGTAAACTAAAGAAATCATCCACCCCTTTAAATAATATATACAATAACTTGAGCCCAAATTTTTTTATTCTTTTAAGATCCAAGAAAAAACCTCAAGACCCAATTAAAAAGAATAAGAGAATAAATGAACTAAAGAAAACTTTTTATCAAAAATTCATTCTTAGTTGAAGTTAATTTGAAACTCTTTTTTTTTTTTTTGAAATTATGCTCCCATCTTATTTCACTTAAGCTTCCCATAAAAAAAGATCACAGTACCTTTGAAACCAAATATATCAACAGATGAAAGTTATGATACTTTAAAAATAAATACTGAATTAACACACCTAAAAATAAAATAATAAAACTAGTCCAAAGAATTATAAGTATACAAAATAATATATATATTTTTAATGGACCTTTAAGCATTAACAACAGCTAACAAAAATGTGAACTGCCATGCACACAATTGAAAGACACAACTATACTTGAATTTAAAAAAATCGAGAATATTAAACCTTCTTGACACATTATGCTTCAACACGAGATCTAAATCATTGTTCCTTATGCCACGACACCATTTAATTTAAAATCAAGGTGAAACATGTTTATATTCAGGATATTATTATCCTGACACCTCGAATCCATGTATAAATATATAAATGCTCAGATAACTAAACATACAACTCACAATAAAAATTTCACATAAATCATCAAGTTTACAAAGTAAATAATACATAAAACTATTTAAACGAATTTTTCTATGCTTTGATTTACAATAAAATTATATGAAAAATAAATACAAAAGAACATAGCAGGAACCTGTGCGGTAAACTAACTGAAAATAGAAACAAGAATGCCGTCACCAGAAACTCAAAACAGGAACCAAAACTCAAACTCGAACTAACGAACCTACAAAAATACTCATTTTTATGTTTTTTTTTTTTTTGCTCTCTGTTAACTTTTTTTTCTAATCTTTTTTGCTCTAATCTTTCTCCTCTTTCTCTATCTTTTTCCTGTGTTCTCCTCTCTTTCTAATTGTGTATGCCGGTGTCTTTCTTGTGTTGTGTGCGTGTGTAATATATAGTAGTCTAGGTGTGTGTTTTTTAGTGTCGGTTGTGTGTGTGAGAGAGCAGATCATTAGGGACGTGAGGGACGGGGAGTAGGGGAAAATTGAGAGCTTCTAGGATGAGGGGGTTAAGGGGGTTGGTTGAGGATTCTAAGGATGGGGTAAAAACGTGAGGGAATTGGGAGGGGTTGGGGATTAGGAAAATATTTGTTTTTTGCTTCTTCTTTTTTCTTCCTTTTTAGTTCTTTTTGTTTTCAAATACAATAATCAAATATCAATTAACTATTTTAAGATTAAAAAAATAATATACAAAAAAATTAAGACTACAATAAGATGTTATTAAATTAAAATACTAGGTTATTTATTAAAATCTAATTAAGAAAAATGTATATTTTTGTACATTTTTTTCTTTTTTTTAAAAAAATAAAAAATAAAATTTATCATAAAATGTGACTCTATTTTCTGAAATCAGTTTTTCACAATTTTTAAAATAAAACCTAAAAGTGAAATAAAATTAAAATAAAGATTAGGCTTAAAATAAATATATAAAGCTAAAGATGATTAAAATTTGAAAAGGGTCAAAAATCACGTGTTTACAAATTTTTTCTTGAGAAATAGGTCTGAGAGCCTAGTTATACAGATATTGTTGTTGATACATTTGTTACGGAGCGGATACCACGCTGGTATGGTACATGAACACCTAAGGTCCCCCACATGTCATGACTAGTGGACAAAAATAAGACCTATAGCATGTGTGTACACCATTTTACCTTGTTTATATTGTTATGTTGCTTACTATGATGAGTGAGTTGAGTACTGAGGTGAGACTAGAGAAACAACCGATATGAGTCGAGATGGATGGATATACCAATTTGTGGGATAGTGTTAAGTGTGATTACTCCTTTTTTTCCTCTTATGATGCTATTCTATAGATTGTGAACTTGAATTTGTTGTTATTAAATTGGCTTGAAAGACTATATGTTGGTTGATTACATGCTAAGTATTGAATTCCTGTTACTTGTTATATGTTTTACTATCTTCATGTTATATTATTGGGTCGGCCTATGATACCTACCAGTACATAGTGTGTTGCATTGATCCTATCCGGTGTTCTTCTTTTATTGAGTGTAGACCGTGTTTCAGAGGCTGAGATGCAACCTCGTCTAGAGTAGAGAGACCGATTGCAGATTCAAGGGTGAGCACTACTTTCCAGTCTGCCATGGATCCTCCACGAGTTGTTGTCCTTCCTCCGGACAATGGAACCCTTTATTCTATTATTTTTATACATTGTTGAACATCTTAGACTATGTTGATTTAGAGGTCTGGACGATTACTTTCAATTTCTGGGGATATATTTAGTTGACTATTTTTCGCTATTCATATAATCATTGATTCATTTATGATTTAAGAGAATATTTATCTATCTTCTCCAATTGGTTAAGTCTGAGAATTGGGTTTGGGTTGTTTGATTCTCCCACCGGAAGGTTAATATGGGTGCCACTCACGGCTCGGCTGGATCGTGACAAAAGCAGTATGGTATTTACTTTTGCACTTGTACATAAGAGTTAAAACCGATCATCCTTACAAATCTTTTCTCCTACAATAATCAGTTAATCACCTTAGTAAAACATTAACTTTCTACATTTTCAAAACCTTACCATCATTCATAAGCAGCAAAGTCCAATCATTAGCTAAAAATTTAGGACAACTACAATTAACATATATTCATGTTCGAAATCTTAACGTCCTACAATAATCACCTTCAGTAAGATTTAATTCTTTTAACAACCTCAAAACCTTTGCATCACTCAGAAACTGTAATATCCAACCATCTCTACTTTTTTTTTAAAAGCAGTAAAAATCCAACCTTTAGCTCATTTTAGGAGAACTACAATCAACTTTGTATTCATGTTCAAAACCTTCATGTCCAGCAATAATCACCTTCAATAAAATTTCTAATTTCTAAGAACTTCAATTCCTTTGCATCATTCAGAAACAGTAAACATCCAACCTTCTATTTCCTTTTTTGAGCAGTAACAATAAATATATGTTCCTAATCCATACCTTAATGTCCAATAGTTATCTTTACTAAACTTACAATTTACTACGACTTACAAAACCTTTATTTATTATTAATTTTTTATAACCGTGGTGTCTCGGAGTAGGATAGAAGGTTAGTAGGTACCAATGTGTTGTCTTTCTGCCCGTTCATATTAGTAATTATAGTATTGCTCTTGTAGTTTCTTATCCTTCAATTTTTGTTACTACATGTTATTTTTTGTACCGCGATTATCATATTATTTTCTTGTAGTGTTTGTTCTATGGCTATCAGTTTTTTTTATTATTATTTGTTGTTTCTTGTACTTCCGTTGCTCCTTTTTGGGACTGCTTTGAATTATTTTTTCTTAATCCAAGGGTCTAATGGAAACAACCTCACTACCTCTGCAGTAGGAGAAATTTCTACGTACACTCTACCCTCCTCAAACCTGTCACGACCCAACCTACCGGACCGTGCGGGCGCCTACTCTATGCACCTAGATAGACGAACCCTTACCACCCGTCCAACAGGTAAATGCGGAAAAGAGAAAACAAAACATGAAATAACCTTTTGATATACGAAAACCTTTACAACATCCTTTTTATAAAGATTACAACCAACAGTTTTACAACTTAAAATACCCTCCCTAGGACCTAGTCTAAACAGGTACAAGAGCTACTACAGAGTTTATACAGAGAGATGTAAATGAGACTCAATTTCCGCCATGGAGTCGAAGGAAAGAAGCTGTTGCAGATCACCATCGTCATGTACCTATTAAACATCACCAACCCTGCAACCAGACTTTACCCAAAAAATGGGTATAGCAAGAGTAGAGTCAGTAAAACCACACGTACTGGTAGGCATCATCGGTCGACCCGAATCCATACGTACCATCATATAAGAAAACCAAGAAAACATGAAAATAAACAATATAGCTCCCTCCTTCACTGTTCACCCTTACCAGACCCGATCTCAAACGATCGTCTACTCACCCCCTTACCTCAGTCCTTTCTATTCCTTCCGCTTCCAACTCCGTCTCTCTCAGGTCTTTCGAGTCACGCTAAGCTTAGACTTCTCAAGTCACACTAACCTTAGACTTTTCAAGTCACACTAACCTTAGACTTTTCAAGTCACACAATCTTACCCCAAGTCACACAACCTTAGCCCAACTGCTAAATTCAACTCTGACTACCTCACCATTATCCTAGTCAATCCCCCCATGACTATGCATCCAGAAATGACCCAGTCCCTATCATTCCAGACCCACTACACCTAGGGCACTGCACACAATTACCTGGACCCATCCTGGATGCCTAGATAATTCTTTCCAGGATATCACCCGATAGTCACACCATGTCAGACTCTCGATCATTCCCCTAGTTTATCAACCATGTGTAAACCACTTCACATTTATAATCAACAATCCACAACAAATGACCAATTCACCTCATTACATCTCGCGGACCCACCCTGGATCCCCTCTAGACAATACCTAAGTGTCAGATAAACAACCCAGTCTACACCAAGACCAACTCGTGAAACAATGTAACAACCCGGCCTCTCAAGGACCAAAATACACAATCACAATTCAAGTTCACAACCCGGTCCACTCAGGGAACCATTAAATAAAGATGCAGAAATACAAGAAAGTAAATACGTACCAGGCGTGGTACCCGAGCCAACCGTTAGTATTATACCGTACCAGGCGTGGTACCCGAGCCAACCTTAGTATTTTCGTACCAGGCGTGGTACCCGATCCAACCAAATGCCAAACAATCCACAGTCATAACAATGAATAATCAACTTGTAAACCAACAAGCATAATACAACGTTCAATTTACAAGACTGCTAACAGAACTATTAGACATTTCTAATCATTCCCTAAGCAATGCATCTCATACATATACTTAGACAGGAGTACTTAAACCCACAAAGCATACAGGAAGCAACCATCACCTACCCTTGTTCCCGGGTATGTAACTCAATTCCTAACCCATTCGAAGACTAAGTCTCGTCTCCCTTTTTATTAACACACCATAATAACTATATTGATTCCAAACCCTTTTCAAGTAAATTACAACATGGGGAAAACCACCACTTAACCTTGGTGATTTATCCACTCCTTATTATTCTACTCATGCGTCCGAAACCTTATCTAGGAATTTCTCCATTTTTATTACCCATTTAGTTACCCAAGAATTTTCTGGTTCCCCGAACCCTTCCGACACCCAGTCCCCAAAATACTGTCATTTCCCAGATCAAGACAACATGTACAGCTAACAAAAATATATTAGCAACCCACCATTTCAACCAACCAATTCCTAGTTCACACATAACCAACACCGAATCTGCCAGACAAAGTGCCCGGAGGCCTAATCATGGATTCTCTTTTTCAACTATACCATAGTACGAATATAAACAGGTCTATCTACTCAAGTGAAAACCTAGCCTACCTGGGCGCCAAGCAGCTGCAAGGATGCATTTCCAGCTTCGTGAAGGCGTTCCCAGCTGAACGATGGTCCTGGAATCCACTTTTCTGCATCCCTTCAGCCATAACCCTTCCTTCTCATAGTTCCCAAGTCTTGGAGCAGCATAAGAGGTTTTTGGAGAAACCCTTGTATGTTTCTCAACTGAGGAGGAGAGATATTTTATTAAAAACTCATTCTGAGGCTTCTGCCTCCCATCATTCCGATATAGTGGATGACCTTCCGCCATAGCGTTTCTGCTACAGCGGATAAAATACCTCTATAGCAGAGTGACATCAGCCCGTATGATTTCCAAAAATCTGAAATTTTTTGCCACGTCACCCTATTTAATACAAAAATATTTTTAACTCATTTTTGAATTTCATAACGTCGTGGTTTCTGAAATAATGACGGATCTGATCGTTACAAAACCCCACTTTAATTTGTGGGACTATATTGGGTATGTTATTACTATTTTATAACCATGATGTCCAAACCACCTCGAGCATATTTAGACTAATTTCATGGGATATCTGCAATCTCCCACCAACAACAGATAGTAGCAGGTAACTCTATTTACCAAAACTAAAATAAATAGGAAAAAATCACCTAGTGCTTTTATCTACATCGGGATAGGAACCTGATACCTCATGATGCTCAACTTACGAAACCTTTACACCATTCAAAAATAGTAAAACTCCAATCTTTCTTTTATTCTTTTAATAAAGCAGTAAAAATCAAACTTTTAGCTAATAATTTAAGAAACGAAGTTCTTTGTTAACATATATAAGGAGGAATCTAGGATAAACTAGTCAATATACCTTGGGTAGTTTTTTTCGAATACAAAAAATTAAAAGAGAAATCATAGAAAAACTGAAATGGAGTATCGTATCCAAGGAGTGAATGAAGGATTAGAGAACTGAGATGAAAACTGCAGAATCAGAGATTGGTTGTTGGCAACGGTAGAGACGGTGGACGATGTGTCAAGAACCAACTATTTAAATTTGAAATTACTGAAATTAATCAACACAAACAGGTTTTTTGGGAAATTGTTTGGGTTTTTTATGAACTGAGTTGAAATGCTATTACTACTACAACTGAATTAGAAATGAAAAGAAGCTAACAGTCCTCTATTGTGGAACTGGTAACTTGGAAGAACATGAGAAGAGAATATGTTACAAAGAAGAGATAGAAAGATGAGAGAGAGAGAGAGAGAGAATGGGATGAGAGGAGAAGAGAGAGAAAGGAGGTGAAGAAAATACCAATTAACCATGCCCTTTGTCTCTCATATCAGGTGGTTTATATTATGCTAACCTCCTGTTGACATGGCTAGATCTCGGCCCGTAGAGTTCATTAATTGATCTACCATCTCCACCATTGATTTATTAATTAAACCAAAATAAACTAATTCACTCTACGAACCCCACTGCCTACACAATTATTGATAATACCCTTTCTTCCTGAGGTCATGAAAATCCACCCTTCATAAAATAATCCTGGACCTCAAGGATTAGAGTCAAAATTTGGAAACTTGGCTTTAAGAAATTAATATTTCTTCCCACATGGCATCCTCGGGGGGAGATTAGACCATTGGACTAACACCCCAGCCACATTGTCTTCTAATTAACTAGTTGCCTTTGAAGGATAGCCACAGTTGCACCTGAAACTGGCCATCTTCACCAGTGATGGGAAAAGTAGTATGAACTACAACACGATTACCTACTTTCTTCTTGAGGAGTGAAACACGAAACACAAGATGAATTTTGGATGTAGGAGGAAGTTCCAAATTGTAAGCTGCTTGACCAATCCTAGCCAACACTTTATAGGGCCCATAGTACTTGGAATACAACTTCAAGTTCTTCCTTGAAGCAATAGAGGTTTGTATATATGGCTAGAGCTTGAGATAGACTAGATCATTAACTTGGAACTCTCTGTCAGTTCTTCTTCTGTCAGCAAAAAATTTCATTCTTTCTAAAGCCTTATTGAGATTGTCTCTCAGAAACTGTTGCATCTACTGTCTTCTCATCAAAACATCCTCAACAACATGCATTATAGTTTCCAATACAGGACCCATAGATATATAAGAAGGGATATACCCATACAGAGCCTCAAAGGGTGTGCATTTCAAACCAGTATGAAAGTTGGTGTTATACCACCATTCAACTGCAGGTAACCATTGACACCACTGAGTAGGTCTGCTAACAGTCATGCACCTCAGGTAATTTTCTAGGCACTTGTTCACCCTCTCAATTTGGCCATCACTCTGAGGGTGATAGGCCGTGCTGAAATATAATTGTGTGCCCAACAACCTGAACAAAGATTGCCAAAAGTTGCTTAGGAAAATCATGTCCCTATCAGAAACAATTGACTCTGGAACTCCATATAGGCAAGTACTCTTTCCCTAAACATATCAGCCCCAGTAACACTCCAGGTGTTTTAAGATTGTCTTTTGTCCCGTATCAAAGGCTTACGAGCTTAAATTTGAGAATTTTATTAACACGCGCGTATTTGAAAATATTTGATTTAAAATCAAAATTTTGATAAAAAAAATTTTAGTTTTATTGCCTTCCTAAAATATTTTAAATGTTTATGAAAAATACTTTTGTTATGATATATTTGTGTATGTATTTATTTTATAAGAGTTTTATAATTTATTAATATTTTAACGAAGATAGTAAATTTAATTATGTTAAAAAATTATTATTATTATTTATTATAGTTTGTATTTGAAATAATTTTTTATTAATTATGATATATTTAAAAAGTTATATATATATTTCTATGAACTTATGCAATACCCAAGTATATACATAATGAGATAAAATGAAAATAGAAAAGGAAAGATGGGAAGAATAGCTATCTTTGCTCTTGCCCTTGTACCTCCTTTTTTCCTATCGATACCGGTAATTTATATGATATTGCCACCTCCACTCCCACGTGGAAGTGGGAGGAAGTGGTACAATGTTTTAATTAATGTAATGTGGCATGATTTTAACTTGGCAGGTGGACATTTATTGATGACTAATGATAGCCTTATAATTAAATTAGTTCCTAAAGAGATGCTCACATATATTGGCCAACCATCTCTGTAGGTTATTTTATTTACTTATATATACATGCACATATGGAATTTCTTAGTCCATTTTTCCTTTCAAGAAAATAAAATTAGTTGTTGCTTGCATTGTACCCATTATTTGCATGCTAATTAGAATTATGGAGAGACCCAACAAAAGTGAGCAGTACGTGATGACTGAAAGGAGGAAATAAATCAGTTCATTAAGATTGTTTAAGCTCTAGTTTGAATTATATTAAGACTAATCTTTTTTTTTGGCATGATTTCTTACAATTTGAAATTTCCGTATCTAGCGTGCTATCGGAGGGTCAATTGTTAGGTGTCTCTAAATCAGTGTTGGTGTTATTCTTGTTAAAATCCATATTTGGTGATGTTAGTTTAGTGTTAAGTTGGAAGGATGTGGTGTATATTTGTGATTATGGTCGAGTTTATTATGGTGTTATGGTTGTACGTTGTGGTACGGAGGAGATACGGTGGTTCTTGAATATTTGTGGAATTCTTTAAAGCTAGTAGTGTGTTGTATATTTTATCATATTTTATTATATTTTTTATTGTAATTACCTAGAGGGTTCACGAAAACCTGTAAGGCGTAAGACTTGTCTGCATAGTTGAGCTCGTGGCTCTGCGAAGACCTGTAAGGCGTGAGACCTTTTCGCATGGTCGAACCCATAGAATTATGAGGACCTATAAGGCGTGAGTATTTCTCCGCATATCCTCCCTTGTGTATTTCTCTCCCGTAAGGCATGAGTTTGTTCCGCAGGTTGATCATTTGTATTGTGTTATTCATCTTGTATTGCATTCATATATTATGATTATTGTGGTTAGCTGCATCTTGAGCTTCGAAGGCGATGTGTGGTCGAGGTTGTTGATGTTGTGGGGATTAAAGTAGGGGAAGGTAAGGTAGTGTTGGGCTGACATTGTGTCTATACATGTTGTGGCTGGAATGTTGATATTATTCCTATTTTGACTTTCTTCATATTGTGATTTTAGTTTTGGGTTATGTTGTTTTTGTTATTCTGTCGCTTTACATATTCAGTATATTCTTTCGTACTGACGTCCTTATTGCTTGGGGGACGCTGTATTTATGCCTGCAGGTTATCAGGTAGACCGTGGTCCTCGTTGCGTATGGTCGAGTTCAACTGATGATTGGTATGCTCCGTTCTTTCCGGAGTTGTTGAGTCTAGAGTGTTCCTTGATTTTGTATTGGTAATGGGTATGTCGGGGCCCTGTCCCAACTCATGGTTAGCCATTTTTTTCGTCTTTGAGGCTTGTAGACATCTGTTGTGGGTCTGGTAGTCAGTTGTGGCCTAGTGGGCCTTGTATTATACTTTAGTTATATTTGAGTTTATTCCCGTTGCATTTCATTTGATTGGCTTGGCCTTAATGGCCCACCGATAATGTTTGGTTCAGTTTCTTTTGGTTTTCTCGACTGAGTGCGGCACTGGGTGCCCGTCGTGCCTCCTCAAATTTGGGGTGTGACAAACTTGGTATCAGAGTATGGTTGTGCCCTAGGGAGTCTACAAGTCATGTCTAGTAGAGTCTTGCTTATGGGTGTGTTGTGCATCACACTTATAATCAGGAGGCTACATGAAATTTAGGATTGGTTATCGTTCTTTCATCTTCTAGATCGTGCTTTGAGTCCTAAATGTTGGTTATTGAAATCGTGCGTTCTATTCTACATTCGAGGATGAATGTTCCTAGAGGGGGAAGATGTAACACCCCAGGTATTTTAAGGTTGTCCTTTGTCCCGTATCAAAGGCTTACGAGCCTAAATTTGAGAATTTTATTAACATTGCGCGTATTTGAAAATATTTGATTTAAAATCAAAATTTTGATAAAAAGTTCTATTTTTATTGCCTTCCTAAAATGTTTTAAATGTTTATGAAAAATACTTTTGTTACGATATATTTATGTATGTATTTATTTTATAAGATTTTTATAATTTATTAATATTTTAATGGAGATAGTAAATTTAGTTATGTTAAAAAATTGTTATTATTTATGATAAGTTTTATTCGAAATAATTTTCTATTAATTATGATATATTTAAAAGTTATATATATATATATATATATATTTCTATGAACTTATACAATACCCAAGTATATACATAATGAGATCAAATTTATCTGATATTGCCACCTCCAACCCCACGTGGAAGTGGAGGAAGTGGTACAACGTTTTAATTAATGGAATGTAACATGATTTTAACTTGGCAGGTGGACATTTATTGATGACTAATGATAGCCTTATATTTAAATTGGTTCCTAAAGAGATGCTCACATATATTGGCCAACCATCTCTGTGCGTTGTTTTATTTACTTATATATACATGCACATATGGAATTCCTTAGTCCATTTTTCCTTTCAAGAAAATAAAATTAGTTGTTGCTTGCATTGTACCCATTATTTGCATGCTAATTAGAATTATGGAGAGACCAACAAAAGTGAGCAGTACGTGATGACTGAAAGGAGGAAATAAATCAGTTCATTAAGATTGTTTAAGCTCTAGTTTGAGGTATGTTAAGGCTAATCCTTTCTTTTTGGTATGATTTCTTACGATTTGAAATTTTCGTGTCTAGCGTGCTATCGGAGGGTCAATTGTTAGGTGTCTCTAAATCAGTGTTGGTGTTATTTTTAGCATGATTTCTTACTATTTAAAATCTTCGTGTCTAGCGTGCCATCGGAGGGTCAATTGTTAGGTGTCTCTAAATCAGTGTTGGTGTTATTCTTGTTAAAACTCATATTTGGTGATGTTGGTTTAGTGTTAAGTTGGAAGGATGTGGTGTATATTTGTGGTTATCAGATGACGGTGATAGTCAAATTTATTGTGGTGTTATGGTTGTACGTTGTGGATAGAGGAGATACAGTGGTTCTTGGATATTTGTTGGATTCTTTAAAGCTGGTTGTGTGTTGCATATTTTATCATGTTTTATTGTGGTTGCCTAGAGGGCTTACGAAAACTTGTAAGGTGTGAGACATGTCTGCATGGTTGAGCTCGTGGCTTAGTGATGACCTGTAAGGCGTGAGACCTTTCCGCATGGTCGAGCCCATGGCATTATGAGGACCTGTAAGGCGTGAGTATTTTTCTGCATGGCCTCCCTTGTGTATTGCTCTCCCTTAAGGCGTGAGTTCGTTCTACAGGTTGAGCCTTTGTATGTGTTATTCATCTTGTATTGCATTTATATATTATGATTGTTGTGGTTAGCTGCATCTTGAGTTTCAGAGGCAATGTGTGGTCGAGGTTGTGGATGTTGTGGGGACTGGAGTATGGGAAGGTAAGTTAGTGTTGGGATGACATTGTGTCTATACAGGTTGTGGCTGGAATGTTGATACTGTTCCTATTTCGACTTTCTTCATACTGTGGTTTCAGTTTTGGGTTATGTTATTTCTGTTATTCTGTCGCCTTACATATTCAGTACATTCTTTCGTACTGACGTTCCCATTGCTTGGGGGGAGCTGTATTCATACCAGTAGGTTATCAGGTAGACAGTAGTCCTCATTGCGTGTGGTTGAGTTCAGCTGATGATTGGTACGCTCCGTTCTTTCTGGAGTTGTTGAGTCTAGAGTGTTCTTTGGTTTTGTATTGGTAATGGGTATGTCGTGGACCTGTCCCGACTCATGGTTAGCCATTTTTTTGTCTTAGAGGCTTGTAGACATCTGTTGTGGGTCTGGTAGTTAGTTATGGCGTGATTGGCCTTGTATTATACTTTAGTTATATTTGAATTTGTTTTCGTTGTATTTTATTTGATTGGCTTGGCCTTAATGGCCCACCGATGCTGTTTGGTTCAGTTTTTTTCTATTTTCTCGACCGAGTACGGCACTAGGAGCCCGTCGCGCCTCCTCGGATTTGGGGCGTGACAAGAAGTAAAGGGATGGGAAAGTGCTATGAAATGAGCATATTTAGTTAACATGTCCACCACCACAAAGATGACATCCTTATGTTTGGACTTAGGCAAACCTTCAATAAAGTCAACTCTAGTATGGCTCTAAGCTTGGTTGGGAATGAGAAGAGATTACAAAGCCAGGATATGAGACATTTCATCCTTGTTCCTATGACAAACATCACAATAATATACAAATGAATTCACCATATGTTTCATATTAGGCCAACGGATTAGAAAAGTTGGGACAACGTCTTCAAGGTGCCTAATTTCCCTGAGTGGCCCCCTAATGGAGAAGCATGGAAAGTGTTGATCAAGTGTTGTCTGAGGTTGCATGAGTGCCTACATACAACTTACCTTTTATTTTAAGTACCCCACAGGAGAAAGACCAGATGTTGGGGCATTGCTGGTTCATTTATTTGTGCAATAGGCTCCAAAGCTTGTACATACCCTTCATAACTCCCAGCCACCTCCTGCATCCACAAGGGCACAGTAACACTGGTTGCCATCAATTGTCCAACATCAGAATCAAGGGAAGAATCAGTCATTTCATGTTGTCTAGATGGGGCATCAACCACTTTATTCTCAACCCCCCCCCCTTTAATTGAACTTAATAGTCTAGACCAAGTAGTTTGGTAAGTATTTTTTGTTGAATAGCTGATCAGGTTACTCTCTGATCCAGTAGGTATTTTAAACCATGGTGATCAGTTCTTACCATGAAATGCTTAAATTGTAGATAGTGCCTCCATTGATCAACTACATTTAAAAGCGTCATATACTCCTTCTAATAAATGGACTTGTCTTTGTGTCTAGGAGCTAACACCTTACTAAAATAAGCAATGGGCCTACCTCTTTGCATCAAGACATCACCTATGCCACCATGACTAGCATCAATCTCCAAAATAAACTCCAGAGAGTAGTCTAGTAGTGCTAACACTGGAGTGGAAGTCATTGCTCTTTTCACAGCCCTAAAGGCTAATTCAACTTCATCATTCCACTTAAAAGCTTCTTTTTCCTGCAAATCAATGAGGGGCCTACAAATAGGGCCATAATTTGCCACATACTTCTTGTAGTACCCTATCATACCCAACAACCCCTTAAGATCTCTAACTGAGCAAGTTCTGGGCCAATCAACCATGGCCTGAATTTTTCTTGGATCAGTAGAAACCCCTTCTTTGGTTATAACATGTTTCAAATATTCTATCTGAGACTAAAAAAAGGAGCACTTGACCTTTTGGAAAATAGAGAGTGCCTCCTTAGTGTCTCAAACACAACAAGCAGATGTTTTATGTGATCCTTCAAAGATAAACTGTAAATGAGAATATCATCAAAGAAGACTAAGACAAATTTTCTGAGAAAAGGTTGTAAAACCTAGTTCATTAGTGCTTGAAATGTGGCTGGAGCATTGGTCAACCCAAATGGCATTATCTTGAATTCATAATGTCCCAAATAAGTTCTAAATGCAGTTTTAAATACGTCATCTTTCTTCATCCTAATTTGATGGCAACCTGCCCTCAAGTCTACCTTAGAGAAAACATCAGAACCATGTAGTTCATCCAATAAATCATCTATAATAGTTATAGGGTACTTGTCCTTCACAGTGATGTCATCCAACCCCCTGTAATCTACACAAAACCTCCATGTTCCATCTTTCTTCTGGACAAGTAAAGCTGGTGAAGTAAAAGGGGACTAACTAGGTTGAATTATCCCATTTGTGAGCATCTCCTGAACCTGTTTTTCTAACTCATTCTTCTAAAAATAGTTGTATTTGTAAGGTCTCAAGCTAACAGGACTCGATCCAGGCTTGAGAGGAATTTCATGGTCCAATGACCTGACTGGGGTAGTGTTCTAGGTTCAGCAAAAACATCAAAGAACTTATCTAGAACCTGAAAAATGATGGTTTTGTCTGGATCGGTATCACTCACATTCATACCACCAATTATAAACAAGTAAGCAATCGGTGTTTTCCCCTTTTTAATCATTTTATCCACAGCCCTACTGGTGATCATGTTCAATCTACCCTCTTCAGAGATACCTTGTAAAACCAGTTTGTTACCTTTCCTTCCAATGGTAACACAATTTCTCTCATGATCAAACTTAGTAGAATTATGTTTCTTCATCCAGTAATTCCCTAGGACAATATCACAAACCCTAAAGGAATAACCAACAAGTCTTCTTGGAAGGTCCTTCCCTGTATCCTCCACTAGAAACCTAGACATTGGGAAGTGCACATGACATAATTTCCATCAGCCACAGTCACTCTTACAGAAGGGCAATAACTAACTTGATAGCTAGTATCCTTGACAGAGTGTACATCCATGAAATTGTGAGTGCTTCCAGAGTCAATCTATAATTTGAGGCTTCTATTTTAATAGTCCCCTTAACCAGGGGTAATGTTCACCCCCTTATTGTTACCTGACAAAGCACTTAGGCAAAAAGCTTCCTGAACTTCTTGCTCAATTTCCCCTTCAATAACAATCTCAGTGGGCAATCCTCTTGCTTCAACATTGGTCTCCACAATGTCAGGATTGTCCTCTATCTCACATGTCAAGCAATTGAGTTGTTTTCTTCAACATTGGTTTCAAGGAGAATATTTTTCCCCACACCTAAAACACGAGTGATTAATCTTCTTGTACTTATAACTTCAGGGCTCGGGAAGGAAGAAGTAGAACTTTGCATAAAGTGTTGATCGCTGGGGGTGAGTAGAAATGAATTGTTTATCATAAATAGTAAGATTCCTTTTTATTTGTCTGCTCCCCCCAAAAAAAGAAGAGAGACTTGTTGGAAATGGCTCAGTATGAAGGCATTAGGTCTGGGTACAACCACTGAATTATTCCTTGAACTAGCTGCATTGTTCACTGGGAGGAGGTTGGTAGACTCCCTTGTTTCTCCTTTGCATAACTTCAATTGCCTTCTCCTGCATCCTAGCTTTATCAATAGCTACCTTGAGAGTAGTAGGCTTAAACATCTTAACTGAAAACTTGATCTCTTCCTTTAAAGCCCCCATAAAATTAGAAAAAAGTGATCCTTGGTAAGAGTTGGATTTCTTATAATCCCTGGAGCCTTCAAAACTTCAAACTTGCTTAGGAATTCATCCATACTACCTGTTTGAAACAATCTATTAAACTCCTCAACTGCATCTTCCAGTGTTTCCTCTCCAAACTGGAGTATAGATCCTCTTTGAACGCAGTCCAATCAGCAACCCTACTACTCAATACTAATGAATGGTACCAAACTTCAGTTAAACCATCCAGGTAGAGAGTTGCAGCCTCAACCTTCTGATTGTCAGGAGTCCTGTAGAGGTTAAAGTACCTCTCACATTTGTGCACCCACATCTTGGGTTCCAATCTATCAAAAATGGGTAATTCCCACTTGTGAGGTGGGATGGGAACAACTTGAAGCCTATTTTGTCTATAATCCTGAGCAAGGATTGGTAGTAGACCTCCACCTGGAGGTGGATCTATAGGAGCTAGATTGGGAGCTCTCTCTGAAGCAGTTAATCGATCTAGAATGAGTTTGATAGTACCTTGTATCCCAGTTTGTGTATTATAAAATTCGTGTTGGGCATTCAGTACATCAGCCAACAGTTCATCGTGCCTAGCTAGTTTATCATCCACCAACTTAAATCGAGTGACCTTTCCCATTTTCTACCCATAGGTTGCAGGATTGAAGCTCTGATACCAATTGTCAGGAACTGATTATTTGAATTTGAAATTACTGAAATTAATCAACACAAACAGATTTTTGGAGAAATTTTCTGGGTTTTATATCAACTGAATTGAAATGCTATTACTACTACAACTGAATTGGAAATGATAAGAAGCTAACAGTCCTCCATTGTTGAAATGGTAACCTGGAAGAAGACGAGAAGAGAATAGGTTAGGAAGAAGAGATAAAGAGATGAGAGAGAGAATCAGAAGAGAGGAGAAGAGAAAGAAATGAGGTGAGGAAAATACCAATTGATTGATGCCCATTCTCTCTCATGTCAGGTGGTTTATACAGTGCTAACCGCCTGTTGACGTGGCTGAATCTCATATGTTGGATTTCATTAATTGATCTACCATCTCCACCATTGGTTTATTAATTGAATAAACTAATACACTCTACTCGACTTTGAACATTACTGCCTACACAATTATTGATAATACTCCTTAGTCCTCTTCATGACATGACGATGCTGAAATGGATTTGCTTTTGCAATCCATAAATTGTTGGGAAATTTTTTGATTCAATCTCTGGCGATCGACGAGAAGAAAGAGAATCTGATTGAATCTCGGGCGACCGATTGAAAAGAAAGAGAGTTTGAAAAAGGAAAGAAAATAGAGAGAATAATAATAATAATAATAATTCAAGTAATTAAATTGAAACCAAATAAAAAAAACAGAAAAATATCAATAACTCAACTGCCACAATTTTCTTCCTTTTTTGTGAATTTTATTTTTTATTTTATTTTATTTAATGTGGTTTGAAAAAAAAACAAAAGGGTTCCCACAAGGCCATAATTGATTTGTTTGTGCCAACTTAAAGTCAACTTTGGTGTATAATCATGTTAAATGATCGTGGGACGGATAAACTTTTTTTATTATGATATTCGATTATAGGTTTTCAGTTTTAATTTTGGAGATAGTGAAAATTGAAGAAGATTATAGTTGGGAATGATATAATCTTTCATTATTAAATAAAGGTCTTGAGTTCAAACTCTAAGCTAACGTTTGATCATAGATTTTCAAATATTTTTGGCAAATTAAATTTGGGTGAAGTTTGGCTTGAAATTTCAATGTGTTTGGCCATAGTTTCAGGAAAAATATTTCACTTTTTCACAAAAAAAAAGAAATATAATTTATATCCATAAGTTCTAAAAATTATTAAAGATATCCATAAATTTGACACAAAATATTATTTTTATAATAAAATAGATAATACGTTATCTAAAAATCATAACACTATATTTTAATAAAACTACTAATACTACAATTACTAGCTATTATAATTTTTCATCCACTGATGTAAAAAGAATAAATAACGATCTATGATAGTAACTAGCTATTCTTTAATATTATTTTCTCATATTCTACGAATAATTTATTTAATAAGAATTTTTTTGATGATGGATTGGGTAGATAGAATTATAGTTTGAGTCATAATTGATGAGTTTTTTTCTTTTTTTTACAAGACATTAAAGTTTGGGGTATGTTTTAAAATATTAAAAAAAAAAATCAAAAACTAGATCTTGCCCAATAATCAATTTTTTCTAGTTTTTGGGATCTTGAAATTTTTGCCAAAACTTGACAAATTCTATGCCCAAACAAATGTTGCCAATTTTTTTTTTTTCAAAAACTAGTGATATCTATGGCCAAACAAGTCCTAAGAATAGAAGAAATCCTAGGGTTGTATGTGCGACTCGTTTAGATCATGGACTTGTACAAAAGCAAGAAAATGACTTTTATGGTATCAATGATTAGTACCAGTAAACACTACTAGAAAATGGACCTACGAAAACAGATATGCTAATAACCATTTTCAAACCGTTGCTACAAATAGTCTATTGTAACGGTTATGACCGTCGCCAAAAGTTTTGGTAGCTATTGACACGACTTAATCATATGACCGTTTCCATTGGAATATAACCGTTGCAATAGACCTACCTATAGCAACGGTTTAGTGAACCGTTGCGGTAAATCCATCTATTGTAACGGTTGTTTGAAATATTTTTTTTGTTGGAACGGTTTATTAATCCAAAACTTTTGGCGACGGTCATAACTGTTGCAATACACTATATTTAGCAACGGTTTGAAAATGGTTACTAGCATATCTGTTCCCGTAGGCCTATTTTCTAGTAGTTTCCATATTTTTCCTCAATTATTTTTGTCACCCGCCAATGGTAATATTTTTTTTTTTTTTGTGTATGATAATTATTATTAATTATTTATATTTTAGTATGTATATGGTATTTATCAAATAGTAATCCAATTAAATTTAGCCTTATTTATTTTAATTCTAGTCTAAATTATCGACACCCAATTTTGACCTCCCTATACCTCACTCGGACTGTTTTTACTAGTTATTAGTATTTTATAACTTAATTTCCTTTACATTTTACTTTTATTTACTAAATAAATTCTGTGTTTTATCGTTATCATGGTACTTTCTAAATTCGTATATGTAATTTATAAATATATAATTTATTTCTAATTACTATTATTTTATCGTGAATTTTGTATAATATTACATGTCATTAATTTTACGTATAATATATATATATATATATACATAATTTATTTATAATTTTAAATAATATTCTTTCTTGATAATTATCGTTAATTATTATTTTATCTACTAAATTTATTATATGCAGTATTTTATTAATAAATCACCCCTACCGCTCTGACCACCACCTCTATCACCGCCGCACCATCGCAACTCAGCTACCACCACCCCTACACTCTCCTCCTTTCCGCCTGTTGACACCCAATTTTGACGTACCTATACCTCTCTCTCGAGCTGTTATTTTACTAGTTATTGTTATTTTTAAAGCTTAATTTTCCTCGCGTATTGCTTTTATTTACTAAATAAATCACGTGTTTTATCGTCGTCTTGACATTTTTTAAATTCGTATACAATTCATAAATATATAATTTATTTCTTATTATTACTTTTTTATCATAAATTTCGTATAATATTACATGTCATTAATTTTACATAAAATATATATACATATTTTATTTACAAGTAATTTTAGCTAATATTTTGTGATAATTATTGTTAATTATTATTCTAGCTATCAAATTATATATATATGTAGTATGTTATTAATTAAATAGTAGCCCAATTTTAATTTCCCTCTCAAATTATTTAAATTCCAGCCATTATTTATCTATTTAGTGTCAATTGTAGCCACCAGAAGCTCCACTGCAAACCACCAACGAACCCATCCCCTTCATCTTTTCTCTCACTCCACTTTGCCTCTCTTCTTCTCCCCGACGCCGCACTATTAAACCATCGCATCACCCAACTCCGTCAAACCAACAGTTCCCCGTACTCCACTCTCTCCACTGCTTTAAATGAAACCTGTAATCCCCAAAATTTGGACATTCTTCGGCAAATTTCAAAGGATACCGTGAAGAGAAAACCCGTACAAGACACCAATGCTTGATTCCTTCAAGTTTGTTTTACATTCCACAATATCTCAAGGATAATGCGAAATCGTTGTTCGTCACTGCTTTGGCCAGATTCGGCACTTCCATTTTAGCAATTTATCCCTGGTATGATCTCATTATGCTCCTCTCTCAACATGATTTGATTTTTTTACTCACCAGTACATTATCAACTTTAGAAATCGTCAAGCATGATTATTGATCTAAGTATAAAATTGATTCCCTTATGTTGGGTATGGTTCTAGTACATATTATGCCTGATTTGATTATTAATGTCGTATTCATAATATGTATGCCCACTTACATATTTACTTTGGTAATGTCTATATGAACAACGTAATTATTCATCAATGTGTGTGTTCCTTCGTGCTACAGACAAGTTTGATAACTTTGCCTACTTGATTCTTTCCCATCTTCAAGTTTGATTCATGACAATTTTGTATGCTATTATGGTAACCCGAACCAATTTGTGATGATAACTTTGGTACTTGGCTATTTTTAGTAGATTTTTGATAGTTTAAATTATGATTTTCCTTCTTTGGTTAAAATTTGAATTGGCTGCTATCAATCTCTTTCTTTATTATGACAGCCTTGGTACTTGTCTATTATTGAAAACTCATCTCTACATTTCCCTAATTAATCTTTCTTCCTGGAGGCGATTGAGATAAGTTTGTATATGATTATTTTGGTAGGCTTGGATTGATTTTTGATTTAATATGGTTGAGGCAAATCTTTTATGATTCATACTCTTTCATTTTCTTTTTCGTGACTAATTATGACAGGTTGAGTACTTATCTATTTTTGTAAAATTTGATAGTCTAAAATGGTTGTTTCCTTTCTTGTTTTGAACTTAATTGTGACTGCCTCCTCATGTGCCAATTATGGCAAGACGAAGCTCAGTGGCTAATCATCGATGGCTCCATGCAGTAACATCATAGTACTTCTCGGAAGTTTGCAGTCACCCATATCGCCCCTTCATCACTCAAGTACGAGTTTAGAGATGGATTTTCACAAAATCTGATTTGATTTTCAAATTACAAGACTAGAGTTTTTTATTTTTTAAGTAAAAGAGGGAAGAAAATCAATAATATTAGTGCTGCTGATCCTAGTTCAACTTTTAGTCTTTGATCTTGAAGTGATTTTAGCATTTAGCTTTTTAGTTGTGCTCTTTTATAATACACTAAGCACATCAATAAAATTTAAACCAGTATTACTTGTACTCTCCCGCTTTCTTGTCCAATCTCCTTTCACATAATTTTAGACGATATGATGATTTAGAAATGAAGATAAAAAGGAAAGCCTGTAGCTGGTAGCCATTCCAGTCCCTGAATGAAATTTGCAACAGTGAATTGTGTGGCCTCGGTGGAATTATTGATTAGTCTATAACCAGGCCAATTCACTCTGGCTCTAGTATTGGAACATGGTCCTCTGTTTATGTACTCTTCATAGTAAAGTGTCCTCAATGCAAAATCACCTTTCAATTCTAATGCAACTTCGATCACAGATTTTAACTTCTAGTCTGTAAATTAAGATGGTAATATTTGGATAACTTTTAGAAGTTAATAAACTGTAGAATTGACTAAGAAAGAATTGACTAAGAACCCATATGTTTGTTGGCTCAAAGTTTCCGAAAGCCTAGATGTTGGTTTCATGTTAGTGAAATTCTCTCAGATACATGTTGAAGGAAATTTTATTGTCTTTCTCATTTCATCTCACTGTCTATCTTTGACTAAAATTAAAGTTTTAGCAGATACCTAATTAAAATTATTTTATAACTTTTATTTATCGACTTTTGTAGGTGGAGATAATAATCAAGGAGATGATGAAAGCATTGATGAAGGCGGCATTTGAGATTTGGTTGCAAGTTGTCGAAACCTTTGTATGATCAAATCTTTTATTGACATTATGGATCTTTACTTTTGTTCACTATCCAGTTGAAACATGCATGTGCCAACTATGTATATTTTGCATATGGATCAGTTATAACTGATATTTTGTAAATTTTGCGCCTATGACGGATGTCACATTATGACTATCATATTTTAAATTATGATCATTTAATTTTGTTTAGTAATTATCATCTTTCGTGGTATATACAATTATGTGATTTCAAATATTTATATTTACATTCGAGGCTATTGAAACATATACGAACTGTTCCAATAGGTAAAAAAGAATTGTTTCAATAGCATTTTCTAAAGCACATGCTATCAATTGTTGGAACATGTGAGAACTGTTTCAATAGGTAAAATATAACCGTTGTTATAGCATTTTTGATCACTTGTAAAGCCCGTTGAAATAACAATATAACTGTCCCAATTGAACTAATAAATTTGTTACAACATAGACAAGAGAACCGTTGCAAAACATCAATTGTAACGATTTTAACTATTCTAATTGATATAGCTAATAGTCGTTATTGATGGATGAATAACCGTTGCAATAGGTGTACTTTCAGCAACAGTTTTGAGAACTGTTACATGACCCGTTGCAATAGGTGTACTTTCAGCAACAGTTTTGAGAACTGTTACATGACCCGTTGCCATTGCTCTATGGTAACGCGAGCTGATGCGGCGGGCATAACCCCTGTTGCTATAGTATAATTGTAACAATTTTAAGGCCTATAGCAACGATTTTCATACTATTGTCGTAGGCCCATTTTCTAGTAGTGAAATGAGATAGGATGTAGTCTAAAGTATTTCGGCCTTTAATGGACCTTACTTAACGTGAATATGATCTAATGAAGGTCCATCTATTAGACATAGGGTGAGAGACTGAAAAAAAAATTATTTTATAATTTCTTTTAAATTGATAAATTTTTAGGATCAGCGATGCACAATTCAAAACTCGATTTATAATAATTTCGCTTCTTTATCTTTTTTCACTTCTAGC
Organism: Jaltomata sinuosa; assembly: GCA_003996215.1. Classification (NCBI taxonomy): domain Eukaryota; kingdom Viridiplantae; phylum Streptophyta; class Magnoliopsida; order Solanales; family Solanaceae; genus Jaltomata; species Jaltomata sinuosa. The sequence continues at coordinate 58,142 of QJPP01001748.1, read as the reverse complement.
TATTATCACCATTTCTCCTTAGGCTTCTATAGAATTCTAAATCATTTCAAGTAATCAGATTATGGTTTGATTTTTAATTTTAATTTGTAGCTGACAAAAATTATTACTAATCATATTCACTGTTTGACCTTTCAATAACAAACAAACTAAATTATTTCATTGTATGGTGACATTAAGAATAAATCTTCTGCCATATTTTTAATTTTTGAAATATCAATTATTTAAGTTTTAGTAGAATATAATCTAATATTTCAGGATTTTGAATTAAATTACTTAAATTTTAATCAATCAATAAATTATATAACAAAAAAATCCAAGGTAGCGTATTGCATAGATATGATTAATATCTCAATCAATTATATTACCTTTACCAATATAAATAAATATTACTTTCTCCGTTCCTTTTTAGTTGTCATATATACAAAAAAATATTTGTTCTTAAATACTTGTCAATTTAAAAAATTAAAAGAGAATTAATTATTCTTTTTCAACTTTACCCTTAACATTAATTATTCTAGAATTAAGAGGCACGCAAATAGATAAATATTAAAGAGTTAATAAGAGATATATTAGTCAAAGAACACTCCTAATTAATTTTTTCTTAAAGGTTGTGCAAAATCTTATCTTGACAACTAAAAAGAAACGAAGGAGTACTAATTTCCTTATCTAGATGTTCTTGTTCTATCTACCTATCACACCCTGAAGCTACCCCTGGACGCAACACGGTACTTAGTGTCATAAGTGACCCCAAGCTAACCCATGACATGAAATATCTAAGTAAAACCAGTTTAGAGATATATGTTGTGCGGAAATTAAAGCAACTAAATTTCTTAAAGCAAGATGAGAGCCATACAAATCTGAAAAGGCTATAGTATAAAAATATAGTTTAGTGCTGACTGAAAACAACACTAACAACTGTTGAGTCTAGTCTATGTCTGGAAGCCATCTAACCGAATGGAAGTTGCTGGGACATGCCCCCAGCTAACTCTACAAGCTAAAACTGAAAGTAAATACTGAAATGAAGCATGTCTATCATCCTCGAACTAATGAGGACTCACCACTGAACTGCTGAGTACGAACTGGGGAACTGAACTAAGCGTGGTCTGGATGCTGAGTGCCTGAACCTACATCATAAAATGATGTAGCACAAGAGTATGCGTCAGTACTTTGAATGTACTGAGCATGCAGGATATATATATATATATATATATATATATATATAATATATATTATATATATATATTATATATATATATATATATATATATATATATATACAAAGATGGGCAATATAAACTGAACATGAAGATAGATTTACTGCAACATAACTAAAAACTGAACTGAATGCAATGACCAAGTATAAATCATGACATAACATATTGAGCTGAATACTGAACATAAATACTGGATACAAGGTCAATGCACATGAATCTGACTGTGGGAGACACTACTAACCGACATACCCCAAGTTGAGCTAACTATGGGGACAACCTATAACCCTGAATGGGAGGGTGTTCACACCTTGCCAAGGGTACGAACAAGTCTGACGTGGATCCACTACTGATGCCCACAAGGCACAAGGAGATGCAGCCTAGTCTGACAGCTAACTCCTTAAACCTACGGTAGCGCCGTAGTTCTGGGACTTGAGGACTGTTACTAAAGGTCTTAGCCTAAACTGACAAATAAACCTTAATCCTCTCGTCCGCTCGGTACTAAGTCTACTCCCAACAGAATGTGAACAACAATATACTAAAATGATGGATAGCTCAAAATACTAAAAATCAACTGAGAATGCAACATAAATATACTGGAAGATATGGCATTCGAATCCTGGTACATGAACATATAATTAGCATGTCTAGTGAACTTAATTCATGAAATACTGGAAGTACTCAACTAGGTTTTCTGAACCTTATACATGGAACTACACTAATTCTCCAAGAACATGTAGTCAATACCATAGAGATTGTAGAAACTGAATTACGATAAATCTCTAAGTTCTAGGAACCCTAGGTTTGAGAATTAATGGAGAAAACTGAAGACTAGTTGAAATCTAGGGACCTAATGGGTGAAAGGAACCCACTAGTGAAATCCCACATACCTGGTGAAGAAATCCACTGAGAGATCCTTGGATTTTTGGGGCTGAACTTTGGTGAAGGCCTCTACTGGTTCTTGAGAGAAACTACGCCTCTGTTGATTCCTTTTTGTCTAAGTCCGATGAGTTTTAGAAGAATGAGGGTTTAGTTAGTTTTAAGCTACTTAATCAGGCTTAGACGACATAAAATGAAGTAGTGTAGGCATTAAATTATGTAGGAAATGTCTGGAATGCCTCTGGAATTTAATTAGAAAAGCTGCTGAAAATTGCGACCCAGGGATCACGACTGGGTTCTACGACTCATGGAAAGTTCCGCGGGTCGTGGAACCCTATCGTGGTTTCCTGGTCCTGAAAACTGGCCACTGGAATGAACCCTACGAGTTGGGTTCACTACTCGTGGAAACTTCCACGGGTCGTGGAACCCACTCGTGGTTCCTGTAAGAAATTCCTGGTCCTCTGAACTTTGGTTCCACAACTTGGGTTCACGACTCGTGGAAACTTCCACGGGTCATGGAACCCACTTGTGGTTACTGAGGACATAAGCATAGGCTACTGGAAAGGGTTCCACGACTCGTGGAAACTACCACGGGTCGTGGAACCCAATCGTGGTTCCTGAAGGTCGTCTGTTACAAGGATTCCACAGACAAGTTCTATGGTCCGTGGAAACTTCTATGGTCTGTAGACTTTAGTCGTGGGATGAACTTCAGAGGAGAAGTCCTTTGATCTTTATTCCACGAATCCAGTCCACGACTCGTGGACTGTTCCACGACTCGTGGAAGTGACTCGTGGTTCCTGACAGTTTGATTTTTTTTTATTTCTCTTGGTTTTCTGAGCTAAGTCTGGGCTTGAAAGTTCTGGGGTGTTACACTACCGTACTATTTGAAGGTTACATTGTTTATACCCTTACCTTCTCCCTGGATGTTCTATCTACCATACTATTTGGAGGTTATGTCGTCTATACCCTTACGTCATCCGTGGCCAAAGGGATAGAAGGACTTTGTGCTAGTAGACTTTGTGCATAGTTGGACCAAAAGGAATTCCCTAATTCAGGGCTCTTTTGGACATTTGGGGTCGAGAAAATAATATATGAGTAGTTGCACCTTTTTTTCCTTTAGTTTCGCTCATTGGGTATTTTGTTCAATTCTTTGGGTCTTTGTTGTTCCAATATTGTACCTTTTTTTACCAGAATGGTCGTAGTAATCAATATTATTAAAAAATGTATTTGAATGACTATTTTTATGAAACAACAAAATTTGTTCTCTTTATACCAATCTATGTTGTAGTTAATCAGCTATCATTTCTCACCAATTTGGAGTAACTGGATGTGATCACCCAAACCCAAACCATCAAAAAGGTTTGAAAAAGTGTGCCTAGGTGCAAGGCCAGATTGAAAGCTCAGGTTGTGGATGGGGACTGAGACATGCTTAAATTAGCAGTGAGAATTCATATATAGCCACAATTTGATTAGTTAGCCATAATTGTTGTTGTTATATACCAGTTGAAAGTTAAACAAGTCAAAAGTGAGTTAAACAAAAATAATATTATTCAAATTTTCATCCAAATACTCTTGAATGCATTATCTGAATTGAGGTTTAGCAAATTTAATTTTTTCCCTAATTGTAGTCATTCAAACACCAGACAGTGAGTTAAAATAAATTCTGCTTCTTGAGAGCATGAATATATATATATATATCAATGACCTGCACCTTAATTTCTCCTAAAGAAAGATTCACATTAATGGGTTATCTAGGAAACAAGTTCTCAGTTGTTTACATGGTACGTACTTTTTCTGCTTTAATTTACAACAAATGTCTTTGTTTCTGCAGTATGATGTTTGGACCAGATACCTGTGGTACACAGAGGAAGAAACTTCATGTTATATTTTCCTACCGAGGCCAGAATTATACGATCAAAAAGGATCTACAATGTGAAAAAGATAAATTAACCCATTTTTACACATTCATTCTTAGAGCTGATGCATCATACAACATCTGAATTGATGGCCGAGAAAGAGATTCTGGAAGCATGTATATACAGACTGGGATATTTTTCCTCCTTGAAAAATTAAAGATGTAAATGCAAAAAAGGTATTTCAAAAAAAAGTTAGAGCCTTAGGCTGGACTTGTTTATGCCTCTAAGCCCAATTCATATTATGTTACATTGGCACCGTCAACAGTTTGGTGTAGAAATCATATTTATCAAATATTTTCCTCGATTTCTTCAATTGAAATTTCTGCAATAACTATTTTGTAAAGATTTCTGATACTAGTCTGCTCATTTTCAAATGTCTTATTTAATTGCCATTGCTTATAGCCTGCAGATTGGGATGATAGAGAATACATAGAGAACAGGAGGTAGTTCACGCAACACATTTGGTCAGTTTTTTTCAATTTCTTAGGCTTTGAGTTGGTTTTTTTGATTTCTAATCGTAACTAAATCTTCAATTTCATCTTTATAAAGAAGAAAATGAAGCAAAATAGTTATTAAACGATGACTTTAATTTACTAAAGACATCAATATATTGTTTTAGCTCAGTGGAAACAGATGTTTCAGCTTATATTCCTACTAATGTAATTTCCATTACTGATGAAGGGTCCTAAGAGAATTCCGTGGGACAAAATTCTAAATGGCATTCACCCAACCCCCGGGTGAGAGAACCATCACTGCCCCAAACTTAACCATTCTAACAGCTCAAAACCAAGTGTGGAAAGTAAACTAGCATTCAATAATTTAGGAAAACTACTTCATTAACATTAACCTGCGAAAATTATCCCCTAGAACCTGAAAGTCGCAGTACCAAATAATCTACCAATGTCTAGAGTACAGCGACGCAACCCCAAAACATGAAGGAAATAGTTTAAGCCCAAAACAAATGGGCTACAACTCTAAAGATAGATCCAAGGCAGCTTGATCGAACAGCTCACCCTTGAAGTCTGGAACGCTGGTACTACAGATGAAGTCGCATCTCAGCCTCTGAAAGATTTCCTGTACTCACAAGAAAGACAAGCAAGTGCAGTACCAGTACACCACCACTGTGTACTGGTAGGATCATCAGCCAGTTTCCAAATAAACAGTGTATAAGCAGTACAGCAATATCAAGTAAAATGTATGGAAGACATGCAAAAATATTAACAGGCTCCCCTTAGACTACTAGCATCTGCCTAACTTGTTCCCGCATGAAATCCACCCATAATAACCATAAGAAAATGTCACATACACATAACCATCCTTTCTGCCTAGCCCGGACCCACCCTGGGATCCCCTCTAGACAACACCTAAGTGTTAACAGACAAGCCGGCCTAAACCAAGACCAATTCAACAGATACAACAGAATTACCGGTCACTCAAGGACCACCAGTCAATATCATAATTCAACAAACAGCCCGATTCACTCACAGAACCAATACCAATCAATGCAATGCAATTAATAACAATGCAATGATACAGAAAAGTAAACCCATACCAGGCGTGGTACCCGACCCAACCGTTAGTAATTCGTACCAGGCGTGGTATCCATGCCAACCGTTTATTATACCCATACCAGGCGTGGTACCCGTGCCAACCGTTAGTATACCTGTACCAGGCGTGGTACCCGTGCCAACTGTTAGTTGACTTGTACCAGGCGTGGTACTCGAGCCAACCGAATGTCAACAATCCACAATCAATATATGAACACACAACTTGTAAACCAACAAGTACACACCGTTCAACTCACAGACTGTAAAGCAGGACCCTTAGACATTCTACACAATCCGTCTAAGCAATGCAATTCATACAACCACTTAGATAAGAGTACAAGCACATACAATATTCACAGAAATCGTAAGCCATCACCTACCTCGAATGATCCAATCTCTATTCAACTCGAGCTTTCCCATTTTCTAGATTCCTTTCTCGTTCTTGGTCTAAAATAATATACAAGTACATGAAATTAACAAACAAGGCCTGTACATTACCCGAATTACAGCGAATCCCAAAACCTTAGGCCACCCATGATCATCCCACCCTTTTCCCGGGCTTTCCACCGTTAATTTCCCTAGTTCTATCATTTTTATGGATAAAAATAGGGAATTTAACAACCTATGATCATAATATCTTACTTTTAACAACACCCAAGAACATTCAAGTCTAGAATCCCCCTTCTTCCCCAGATTCTACCATTCCTAGGTTATTCCAACCTTTCCCCAAGTTCCCTCCTAGCAATTCTACCGCATAGGAAAAGTATTACGAAGACTGGGGAGTAGAAACCTTACCTTAGGGAAGAAAACATTGGGGAAAATGGAGGAAAAATGCCTAGAATCGCCTTGCCCTTCTCCCAAAATGAAATTGTAAAAACTGAATGTTTTGGGGAATATTTCAGCTTTAATTCCCATCGAGCCCGCTATAGCGGTCTGCTCTGCTATATCGGTTCCGTTGTAGCAGAGTCGCCCTCTATGGCGGAGGCTGACCAACTTTGAACTCCGCTGTAGCGGTAATTTTTCCACTACGGCGGAGGCCGCTACGGCGAAGTGTCAACCTTTATAGCGGTTGACACGGGACAGAAAGTCGTAAAACCTCCAAAATCAGTCCATTTTATAACACACTTATTTTCCCGACGTCCCGAAACAACCCCTTCACGTCGACCTCAATTCCGGGAGTTCTACTTACCCAAATTTGATTCCAAAAAGTCCCTCGGACTCCTTTATGTGTTATCTACGAGGAAAACTAGCTCAATACAAGACATCCGACCCCATCCTTACCCTATATAGCCATAGACCATACCTCGCTCCTAAACCGGATGAGACAAGCCTTGCCTATTATTTCAAAACCTCAAATCCAGAGTTTTCTAACTCTAAAACTTGGCACGGTTGGACTACCCGATCGTTACAACAGATACCAATTTACCCATCGTTCATCCCTGAACGATCAACACGAATTCACGGAAATAAAAGAAGGAAAGTGTAGTACCTGAATCCTCAAACATTTGAGGGTACTTGTCCTGCATGTCCTTCTCGGTTTCCCAAGTGGCTTCCTCAACCGGACGATGCTTCCACTGAACCTTTACCATATCAATCACCTTTGTCCTCAATCTTTGAACATCCCGAGCAAGAATCAAGACTGGTTTCTCTTTATAATGAAGATCTATATCGAAAAGCACCTCATCCCACTTGATGATGTAGTCCCCATCCCCATGGTATCACTTAAGCATGGATACATGGAATACTGGATGGACGCCCGACAAACTGGGTGGCAGTGCTAACTTGTAATCCACTGGCCCCACAATCTCAAGAACTTCAAACAAACCGATGAACCGAGGGCAAAGCTTGCCCTTCTTACCAAACCGCATAACTCCCTTCATTGGTGACACCTTTAACAATACCTGTTCACCAACCTAAAATTATATGTCCCGGATCTTGCGATCTGCATATTCCTTCTGCCTGCTTTGGGCAGCCAGTAACTTGGCCTGAATGCCCCTTACCTTTTCCTGCGCTTCCCTTACCAGTTTCACTCCTAAAGGCTTTACATTGCCTTCCTCAAACCACCCAACCGGTGATCTGCAGCTCCTCCCATACAATGCCTCGAATGGTGCCATGTCAATACTGGAGTGATAGCTATTGTTGTATGAGAATTCACACAATGGTAGAAACGGGTCCCAATGACCCCCGAAGTCCATCACACATGTTCTCAGCATGTCCTCCAATACCTGGATCGTCCTTTCTGACTGACCATCAGTCTGAGGATGGAAGGTTGTGCTAAAAGTGAGTTGTGTACCCAACTCTTCATGTAGCTTTCCCCAGAACTTGGAAGTAAACTGTGTACCCCTGTCTGAAATGATGGACAGTGGCACCACATGCAATCTCACAATCTCCTTCACGTAGATCTTAGACAATTTGTACCAATTTTAATCTACCCTGACCGGAATGAAATGAGAAGACTTGGTCAGCCTGTTAACATTGACCCAAATTGAGTCATACTTCCCCAGTGTCTTGGGAAGACCCACCACGAAATCCATGGCTATCCTTTCCCACTTCCACTCTGGAATTGGCATTCTCTAAAGTAGTCCTGCAGGTCTCTGATGTTCATACTTTTACCTACTGGCAGTTCTGACACTTGGACACAAAACCATCTATGTCCCCTTTCATCCCAGGCCACCAATAACGCTGCCTCAAGTTCCTCTACATTTTAGTCACACCCGGATGAATTGAGTACCGCGAACCATGAGCTTCTGTCAAGATTTTCTGAATTATATCATCAACCCGAGGAACACAAATCCTCTCCCTGAAATTTAACACTTCGCCCGAGTCTAGCGTGACATCTCTGGATTCCCCGGATATTACCTTACCTCAAAGCTTACTCAGTTTCGGATCCTGAAACTGTTTGGCCTTTATTTCCTCTATGAAAGTGTCTTTGACCTCAATACTGGCCAACAACCCACCCTGATCTTAAATACCCAAGTGCATGAACTTGACCTCCAAAGCCCGAATTTCCTTAGCTAGTGGTCATTTGGACACCCCCAAACAAGCCAAGCTACCCATGCTAACTGTTTTCCACCTTAATGTGTCTGCCACCACATTAGCCTTATCCGGATGGTATTGAATAGTCACATCATAGTCCTTCAATAACTCCATCCACCTCATCTGCCTCAAATTCAAATCCTTCTGAGTAAACACATGCTGTAGACTGCGATGCTCAGTGAATGTTTCACACTTGACATCATAAAGATAGTGTCTCCAAATTTTTAGTGCAAGAACCTCCGCTGCCAACTCTAAGTCGTGAGTCGGGTAATTCCTCTCATGCACCTTCAACTGTCTGGATGCATAGGCTATCACATTCTTATCCTGCATTAACACAGCACCCAAACCAGAAATGTGAAGCATCATAGTAAATAATAAAGTCTTTACCTTCAACCGGCAAGGACAATATAGGAGCCGTGGTCAAAAGTGTCTTGAGCTTTTGAAAGCTCTCCTCGCACTTGTCGGACCACACGAACGGTACATCTTTCTGTGTCAGCCTGGTCAAGTGAGTAGAAATAGAAGCAAAATTCTCAACAAACCTCCGGTAGTACCCTGCGAGCCCAACAAAACTCCTCACCTCAGTCACAGAGTTAGGTCGGGCCCAACTCTTGACTGCTTTAATTTTTTGGGGATCCACCATCACCCCTTGTTCTGACACTACATGCCCCAAAAATGCAACTGAAGTCAACCAAAACTCACACTTAGTGAACTTCGCATAAAGCTTCTGGCGTCTCAAGATATCCAACATAATACGGAGATGACTAGCATGCTCCTCCTTACTCTTAGAGTAGATCAAAATATCATCGATAAACACAATCACAAAGGAATCCAAATACGACTTGAATACCCCATTCATCAAACTCATGAATGTTGTCGGCGCATTGGTCAAACCAAACGACATTACTAGAAACTCGTAATGCCCATACCGAGTCCAAAAAGCAATTTTCGGAATGTCCTCAGGCCTAATCTTTAACTGATGGTACCCCAATCTCAAGTCGATTTTCAAAAATATCGATGCACCCTGAATCTGGTCAAACAAATCATCTATACAGGGTAGGGGTACTTATTCCGGATGGTCACCTTGTTCAACTACCTATGGTCTATGCACATCCGCATACTACCATCCTTCTTCTTTACGAATAAAACCGGAGCACCCCAAGGCGAAGCAGTGGGACGTATAAATCCCTTATCTAGGAGTTCCTGCAGCTAAGTCTTAAGTTTCCTTAACTCTGCCGGAGCCATACGATACGGAGGAATGGAAATAGGATGAGTGCCTAGCTCCAAATTAATACAGAAATCTATGTCCCTGTCCGGAAGCATACCAGGCAGGTCCGCTGGAATTACCTCTAAAAATTCAGAAGCCACCGGAACTGACTCAATAGATGGGGACTCCACGCTATCATCTCGGAGATGAGCCAAGAAGGATAGACACCCCCTCCCCACTAGCTTTCTAGCCCGAACAAACGATATTATCTTAACTGGCTTAGGCCTGTACACACCTTCCCACTCTAGTCTATCCTTACCCAAAATTTCTAGAGCCACAGTCTTGGTGTTACAGTTCAACACAACATGATAAGGAGATAGCCAAATCATACCCAAGATAATATTAAAATCAGCCATATCCAGAATTACCAAGTCTACCCAAGTATGCAACCCCACAAACACCACAGAATAGTCACGATAAACATGAGTCACAATCACAGACTCTCCAACCGGGGTAGAAACATGGATAGTGGAATCAAGGATATCACAAATTAGGTCCAGACCCAACGCAAAACTCACAGATACATAAGAATATGTAGAACCTGGGTCAAATAATACCGAAGCCATTTTATCGCAGACAAGAATGGTACCTGTGATCACCGCATCTGAGGCTTTCGCCTCGGTCCTCCCTGGAAAAGCATAGCAATGAGCTCAATCATCAATCCGGAAAACTTCCCAGGCCGGCTGCGCTGAACCCCTGTCTGCGCCGCCGTTCCCCTTGTCTCCCCGGCCTCCCTGAAAATTACCTCGCTCACCCTGTGGATGACCCCTAGCATTACCGCCTCTGCCTGCCGGGACCACTGCTCTAAACGGCTGCTGACCCTGATTACCTGTCTGCCTATGTGGACACTCCCTCTTAAAGTGGCTCAGATCACCACAATGGAAGCAACCACGGTCAAGTGTAGGTCTGCTAGCTGATGTATAGGATTCTCCCTGGCCTCTAAGAGCTGAAGACTGAGCCCCCTGACGACCACCTGTAGTAGCTGGCAAGGCTGACTGAACAGGACGGGCCGAGTAAGCCTGCTGATTCTGGCCCCTAGAGTATGAACCACCATAGTTTCCCTCATTCTAGGGATTCTTGGCTAAAACCTTAGCCTGCCCCGCTTGCCTAACTCCCTCTAACTTCTTCACATAATCCACCACATCATTAAAGCCCTTTCCTTAAGAAGTCATATGCACTGACAGTACCTGCAGTTCAGTATTCAGACCCTTGACAAACAACCGGACTCGTTCCTCCTCGGGACCCAACATCTGTCTAGCAAAATGAGACAAGGCATCGAACTTGGCCTCACAAGCCGAGACCGACATGCCACCCTGTTCTAAGTTCAAGAACTCATTTTTCTTCCGGTCCCTCAAAGCACGGGGTACGTACTTCTCCAAGAACAAGGCATGGAACTGCTCCCAAGTCAGTCGAGGTAGAACAGAAGACCGACACTCAACATGAGACCTCCACCACTGCTTGGCATCACCCTATAGCTGAAAAGTGACAAATTCAACCCCATGTCGACGTACAATACCCAACTTGTGCAACCTCTCATAGCAATCCAATATGAACTCATAAGCATCCTCTCTATCCATAACCTGAAACGTAGGGGGTTTCAGCTTGAGAAACTTGGTCAGCATCTCATGCTCATTCCCTGTCATCACTGGGCCTAGCAATGGCCTGAAGAAATCATTCGTGCCGAAAGCTGCGTCCATCCTAGGCGTTGTAGTAACCGCTGGCTGAGTATCCAAAGGCCCGATTTGCATAAGTTGTGGGTATGGCTCCAGCACCAACCAACCCACTCAGAATGTTCCAAGCCTGCTGAAAGGCTTCCGGTGTCATAGCAGGAAGGCCTGCACCCCCAACCGGTGCCGCCTCCATCTGCGCCCCTTCATCCTCTACAACCACTTCTTCTACGTCCTCAGCAACATGCTCTTAAGGTGGGGGAGGGGTTACCTCGTGTGCATCAGCAGCATCTCGAGCCTCACCCCTGGCAGGTGTTGCTCTACCTCGTTCATTGCCCATTCCCCTGCCTCTACCACGAACAGTCGGGCCCGCTGCTGGGACCGCTGCTCTAGCTCCGTTATTCCTTGTGTTAACCATCTGCGGACAGAAGAGTGAATGAGGTTAGATACCAATTTGTATCACCGGATACCAATTGGAATCAAGTTATAGCACAAAGAAAAGAAGGAAGAGATAGTTTTTTCTAAAGCTCCATAGCCTCCCGAAGAAAAGTACGGACGTCTTCGCACCGTTTCGCAGGACTCTACTAGACCTGTTTGGTACGATGAGATCAATGAACCTAGGGCTATGATACCATCTTTGTCACGACCCAGACCACCGTGAGTGGCATTCACCCAACCCTCGGGTGAGAGAACCATCACTGCCCCGAACTTAACCATTCTAACAGCTCAAAACTAAGTGTGGAAAGTAAACTAGCATTCAATAATTTAGGAAAAATACTTCATTAACATTAACCTGCGAAAATTATCCCCTAGAACCTGAAAGTCGCAGTACCAAATAATCTACCAATGTCTAGAGTACGGGGATGCAACCCCAAAACATGAAGGAAATAGTTTAAGCCCAAAACAAATGGTCTACAACTCTAAAGATAGATCCAAGGCAGCTTGATCGAACAACTCACCCTTGAAGTCTGGAACGCTGGTACTACAGATGAAGTCGCATCTCAGCCGCTAGAAGATTTCCTGTACTCACAAGAAATACAAGCAAGTGCAGTACCAGTACACCACCACTGTGTACTGGTAGGATCATCAGCCAGTTTCCAAATAAACAGTGTATAAGCAGTACAACAATATCAAGTAAAATGTATGGAAGACATGCAACAATATTAACAGGCTCCCCTTAGACTACTAGCCTCTGCCTAACTTGTTCCCGCATGAAATCCACCCATAATAACCATAAGAAACAGTCACATACACATAACCATCCTTTCTGCCTAGCCCGGACCCACCCTGGGATCCCCTCTAGACAACACCTAAGTGTTAACAGACAAGCCGGCCTAAACCAAGACCAATTCAACAGATACAACAGAATTACCGGTCACTCAAGGACCACCAGTCAATATCATAATTCAACAAAAAGCCCAGTTCACTCACGGAACCAATACCAGTCAATGCAATGCAATCAATAACAATGCAATGATACAGAAAAGTAAACTCGTACCAGGCGTGGTACCCGAGCCAACCGTTAGTAATTTGTACCAGGCGTGGTACCCGTGCCAACTGTTAGTATACATTTACCAGGCGTGGTACCCGTGCCAACCGTTAGTATACCTGTACCAGGCATGGTACCCGAGCCAACCGAATGTCAATAATCTACAGTCAATATATGAACACACAACTTGTAAACCAACAAGTACACACCGTTCAACTCACAGACTGTAAAGCAGGACCCTTAGACATTCTACACAATCCCTCTAAGCAATGCAATTCATACAACCACTTAGATAAGAGTACAAGCACATACAATATTCACAGAAATCGTAAGCCATCACCTACCTCGAATGATCCAAGCTCTATTCAACCCGAGCTTTCCCGTGTTCCAGATTCCTTTTTCGTTCTTGGTCTAAAACAACATAGAAGTACATGAAATTAACAAACAAGGCATGTACATTACCCAAATTACAGCAAATCCCAGAACCCCAGGCCACCCATGATCATCCCACCCTTTTTCTGGGCTTTCCACCGTTAATTTTCCTAGTTCTATCATTTTTACAAATAATAATAGGAATTTAACAACCTATGATCATAATATCTTACTTTTAACAACACCCAAGAACATTCAAGTCTAGAATCCCCCTTCTTCCCCAGATTCTACCATTCTTAGGTTATTCCAACCTTCCCCCAAGTTTCCTCCTAGCAATTCTACCGCATAGGAAAAGTATTACGATGACTGGGGAGTAGAAACCTTACCTTAGGGAAAAAACAATGGAAAAAATGGAGGAAAAACGCCTGGAATCGTCTTGCCCTTCTACCAAAACGAAATTGTGAAAACTGAATATTTTGGGGAATGTTTCAGCTTTAATTCCTGTCGAGCCCGCTATAGCGGTCCGCTCCGCTATAGCGGTTCCGCTGTAGAGGAGTCGCCCTCTATTGATGAGGCTGACCGACGTTGAACTCCGTTGTAGCGGTAATTTTTCCGCTACGGTGGAGGCCGCTATGGCGAAATGTCAACCGCTATAGCGGTTGAAACGGGACAGAAAGTCGTAAAACCTTCAAAATCAGTCCATTTTACAACACACTTATTTTTCCGACGTCCCGAAACAACCCCTTCACGTCGACCTCGATTCCGGGAGTTCTACTTACCCAAATTCGATTCCGAAAAGTCCCCCGGACTCCTTTATGTGTTAGTTACGAGGAAAACTAGCTCAACACAAGACATCTGACCCCATCCTTACCCGGATGGCCCTAAACTATGCCTCGCTCCTAAATCGGCCGAGACTAGCCTAGCCCACAATCTCAAACCCCCAAATCCGGAGTTTTCTAACTCTAAAACTTGGCACGATTGGACTACCCGTAACGATGGATCCGATCGTTACAGGTTGGTCATATAATCGTGCATTCTATGTCAATAATTAATGGTTCCTATTTTCATAAAGTTGAATTTTGGATTTTGCGACTATTCTTTTTCTTTCTGAAGTTTGATGTAAAGATTCCTCTACCAACGCATTTAACTCCATTTGTTAATGTTTAAGCCATCGGTTCAAAAAGAGAGTGCCAGAATAAAGATCTTCATTAGTGCTTAGACCGATTGTATGCCACCATTAATAAACACCACTTTTTTCCTAGTCAAAGATCAGCCCCCGGCTCTTTGTTTTCATATCGAGAATTATTTGCAAATGAAGAGATGTCTATTTTTGTTGTTGCTCTACTTTTTACTCGACGGATATGACTCTATTCCCAGAGAGATCCCTGACCCGAAAGCTAAAAAGGTTAGATCAGGAGGGTTTAATGTACACTGTCATAATATCAGCTGTCTTATGGATGAGGTTTTGAAGTTACTGCTTCTGAGATGTGGTTATTCTGAAAAGACTCTTAATTTTTTATTCCTTGGCAGTGAACTTTCTATTCTTGTCCATTGTACGGATTTTTTTCATTCACATGTAGTTTACTCAACTAATTTGTCTGTTATATCACTACAACCATTCTTGTTTTTTTTTTTTTTGTAAAACTAACTTTATTCGACAAGTGATGTTCTCACCGGTCATCACGGTCTTAGCAGGTTTCTTTACTTCTAAATCCGCAGTTGTAGAAACGGAGGGGGAAATGTACAAATACTTCATTGTCCTTGCATATGTTATCATCATTTGAGACACGTTAGAGGCCTGCTTTCACCAATGAGCTTACATCTTACAAGTTTTAAGCTAAACTTCCAAAGTTGCTTTCCTTTTTCAGCCTGATCATTGGGATGATGAAGAGGATGGTGTTAGCACCCTTTTAGTCTACCAACGGTTAATTAGAAAGTAGATTACTTCAGCAGCTATTAATTATATTTTCCTATTTCCCTTTAGCAGTTATTAGCAATAGGGATAACTTATCTATTAATTTTGTTTTCCTTTTTCCTAGTAGTAGTTATTAGCCGTAAGGAGGTTATTCCTCCACTTTCTCATTTCAGTTGTAGCAGGAAGTTATTTCCTTGTTTTCAGTTGGGTGGTTAATCCACCAGTGTTGTATTTAGTGTTTTACTGAACTCGGTGAAAGGATATGCAGAAAATTATTCAGTTTTTGAGTACTTAACTCAAGAGATTGCAGGTTCTCTCTTAACGAACTAGCACCATAGGTCGAAAATAGAAAACCTCTTTCCAGACTCCTAATTCACTCTACAGTAACTCTCATTTTGTCTTGCAACGTCCCATAACTAGATCCATAACAGGGGACCATAACAGATGGCATCTGGAGACCACCAAAAATTCCTAATCCACCATATAAGGGTCCATGGAAACGAAAGGTATGTGAAAATCATTCTGATTGCTAATTATGAAGCTTGAATTCTTCAAGTTGTAACTGGAATATCTTCTTAGTGAGTGTATCTTATGTCTCAGAAAGTAAAAGAACCCAACTATAAAGGTAAATGGAGGATCCCTTGGATCAATAATCCAGGTAATGAATGTATGCATTTGTATTGAAACATTTTGCATTCGCTTGCCAATCATATGAAGTTCTGTTGTAGTATTAGAAATCCCTTCTGATCTCTCTCTCTTTCTTCAGAATTTGAAGAAGATCCTGATCTCAATGTGCTGAGGCCTATCAAATATGCTGGAATCGAAGTTTGGCAGGTAAGATAAGTAGTCTATTCACACAAGTATAATGTCGTCTTTTCATATTCTGTGAAGTTAGGGTGATGTCAGTGGCAAAATTAGAGCAAAACCTACAGGTTCACGGGAACCAGTAGTTTTTGCCATGCCCTATATATATCCATCCACTAAATATCTATAAATATTTGACTGTGAACCCAATTATTATTGTATATATATATTAATTTGAGGTGGTGGGAACCCATAAACTTCAAGTTGTGAATCCGCCTCTGGCTGATGTACTGTTGTGTTTTGTCATGGGCTGCAGGTGAAGGCAGGTTCTGTACATGACAACATACTGATATGCGATGAGCCTGATTATGCAAAGAAAGTGATTGAGGAAATCCTTGCTAATAGGGAGGTCTGTCGTTGATCCTTTATCCCATGTTAGCTGGTACTAGCTTATTTCTTCTTTGACACTCAGATTTCTTGAAATGATTGTAGAAATTGGCCTTTGGCAAGTAAGCACTGTAACTTTGAGTATGCACATCTAGACACCTTAACTTGTCTCCACTGTGTCAGTTGAACACTCCAACTAACAAAATGATCATCTAGACACCTCCAAAATTTATTTGTCACGTCAGGTTGGGTGTCCCCGAGACATGGTGGGGACGAGTTGGAGTGTTTAGTTGCCAGTTGAGACCAAGTTGAGGTGTCTAGATGTGCACTCTCAAAGTTGAAGTACTTGCCAATTGAGGCAAAGTTTGAGGGTATGTTTATGTATTATGCTTTTATTTAATATATCGTGTCTTTTCTGGCCACAACTACTAAAATAGTGAGAATTTTCAGGAAGTCCGAAGAGCAAGAGAAGAAGGTGAAAGGAGGAGAAGGGATCGGGATAGGGACAGGCATAGAGGTAGAAACAAGAGGGTTATTTTTCACACGTCTCTGAACTCAACATGCTCTGTGCTTTTCCCTTTCAGTTTTCTGCCATTATTTACTTGTTTTTTCCGTTGCCCAATTTCTTCTGAATTTTGTTGTAACCCCTTCCTCGTTCGGAATAGCAGCAACTCTCTATGACTATCTTTCTGCTTGTTTAACTTCTTTGAATGATTCAGAGTTAGCTGACCATGACTTTGGTTATATAATGTATCTTTGAAAAATTTGTCTTCCTTTTGTTAACAAATTTCCAACTCAAATAGCTTTTAAGCTAAAAAATCGTAAGTTGACCCTGACTTATGGTTATGGTTTGCTCAATAAGCATTAAACAGAATCAGTAGGAGCTTCTGGACAGTGATTTTTGTCTTCATGTTAACCAGATTCAGTATAGCAATAAGAATTTAATTTTAATGATGATCTTGAAGTATCATTACGCCATTTTCTTATGCTACTATGCCCATGTCTCTTATTTTGCTCAGTGATTTTGTTGGTTGAAATATAGTGTCTTAACTTTTTTATCAAATTTATTGTTTTGCAGTGCTATGCCGTGATTACAATGATGAGTGACGACTATCATGTAAGCTCTGAATAAATTGTTCTTTTTTTCCCAAACTATCTACCCCGTGTCATGAGCCATATTAGTGGTCGTGAGAGGCAAGGACAGTCCATTTCAATATAAACCAGTGAACGTGGAAGGAAAAAACAAATTGAATTGATATTTTTCTCACACATGATAATTATCTCACTGTAAGAGATTGATTTTTCTCTAATCTCGAGGATGTCTGTGATAAGAGAATTAAGACAGGTACTCAAAAACAGTTAGATGATGACAGTAAGGAGACTGAAGACTTAACTATGGCTAACTCTTGCAGTGTGAAGGGTCCAACTGAGAAACATGTGGATAAGAATTCCGCAATTAACTCAGACAGTAGTGTACAGTTGCCCTGGTACAGGCCGGGTGGTTCCTAGGCCTTCTTTTGGAAACCAAAGGAACAACGTTAAGTTAAGTATTACAGATGATCGGTCTTCAGGCAAACATCATGTATTGGATACAGAAGAATGAGAAAGATGTTGACTTTTAGACACTGCAAAGTAGCTCCTCAGTTGAAGGACTGGGAAAGTTCATGCTCCAGTAAGTGGAGTTGTACCTCTTAGAATTTAGTGAGCTTACGCTTTTGATTTACGAACTTTCTATTAGATTGTTATTGGTCATTTTCTAACAGCATGGTTTTGGTGTTTTAGTTTATGGAATGAAGTCCTTTCACCAAAACAGGAAAAGAGTAAGATGCCGGCTTGAAATTCCTTCAAAGAGAAGGAAATTGTGTCACTATAGCTCTATTGCTGCTTATGACCAGCAGACCAGTAATAAAAGCATTTCAAACTCACCTGTAAAGGGAATCAAGAAAGACATTATCTCACCTAGAATAATGCAGTACCTACTTGGCATGGAAGTTTCGTGGTTATGAAATCCTACTGAATAAACAAAACATACTGAGATGGGATACATTTGTCAGCCTTAGCGCATTTTTGAACTGTGATATCAGATATTGGTTATAGTGTGGAGACCTCAGATATTCATTAGAAATAAAGTTATGATAATGTGAAATTTTATCTAGTTTAAAGATAATTTATCAACTGATTTGCCCAAATCTCGAGATTCTAGCCATGCCAAAAAGTGCTCCGTTTGATCCAAGAAGACAACCAAGACATATAGTACTACTACCCAATCAAAATTTTCATTCTCAAATGTCTATTAGTATTACTTCTTCCATGCATTATGATTATACCTCAATCCAGAATAGTCATGTCCCTTACAAAGCTTGAAATTATTTGTGTAAACTATGGACGAATCAAGTGTTTATACATGTGCAATTGCTGTTAAGTAATGTTTTTTCGCTACATGGACAAGTAACTAATCCATAATATATAAAGCTGGTCCATTTTCATATATGAGCACGGGCTAATCCCACTAGTAGTAGTCTACAAACAAGAAAGATAGAAAACAATGCGTTCTGCACAATGAAACAGGCAATACAGTAGTCTAAGAGTGAGACTTTGTTCTCTTCTTCATTGTTTTCAACATGACTATTTCACATAACAACTATTAAAGGAAGTGCAAAGCTTACAAGAAAAGAACAAGAACAACAATAAACTGATAACTGAGAAGCAAGAACTATAAGAGCCTAAACCCTCGAAAGAGCCCAAAACTGACCAACATTACTTTTTGGCAAATCTAACGACTCTGTCCAATGACCCTGTGAGGGCATATATGAGAGATCCTACCAATACCGTACTCGATAACACAACCAGGGGTATTGTTGGTGGGAATGAGAAGGGTTGCTTTCTCTGAGTGCACTCGGACACACGCAAACTTTGTCTGAGTGCTACTGTCTCCAGAGTTGTGCGTCTCAATAAAATTAGTGGTCTAAAGCCAAGTTTTAACAAGAGACCTTAAATATATATACATAGACACAAAAATTATAATAATTTAGAGTTCTTTTTTGTTCTCACGCATTACTTGGTTTTAGCCTTAAAAGACATAAAACATTTAACTTTAGAATAGTAATATTATTATTATTATTTATAAAAGTAAGGATCAATTCTAGTTGATAATATGTTAGCCATTTGTTTATAATATATTATACACCTAGAGAATCAACTAATGGCTAAATCAATAACTGCCTTGAACAGTATTAACTAACTGTGAACAGTGCTAACTAATTCTGTGACTTCTACTGTGCAACAGCTTTCTTAACAGAATTATAACTGTTTTTGTTAGATCATCCATCTTCGTAGCTCCTAATCTTTTCACTTAGCTCATTCGTGTATCATTTTGATTCTCCAATACCATCTTCTTCTCAAGTAATTGAACACCCTTTTCTGTCTATTAGTCCTTTTCTCGTTTTTGCTATTTTCTTGCTTCGTTTTAGGCAATAGGGGTGTTAGAAGCTACATTCGTCCATGGGTGGGTAGAGGTGGAGGTGGGTTGGGATTCTTGTTTCTTTCCTAGTGGGGTTCTTAAAGTTGTAGTCTTTTTTATGTTTATTGAATTGGATATGGCTTTCTGGGGTTTGGTGATACTTGTTGAAACAAATCTGTTTGGTTGCTACAAATTTCTGAGTTTTAGTTGGAAAAGACTATTTTTTTAGCATTTGTTCGAGCCCAGGAAATCTTGGTTTTCTTTAAAGACAAGTCGTGTGAGCTTTTACTTGAAGTTTTGGGAGTAATGGTGATAGTTTTTAACGACCCTGATGTAATGGGTTTTGTTTCCTTGTTAGTTGCAATGTTTGCTTCATATTGTCGTTGTCCCTTTTCATACTTATTTTCATTTGTTGTACTCGAGCTGAGGATCCTCCTCATATCCAGAGTCTCGGTCAATATAATCAGGGATCAACTGGAAATATGACAGTACATCCTATCTGTGAGAATGTATGCCAATTATGTGGCATAGATAGGCTTGTTTTGGTCCCAACACCTATATATTGTTCATCATGTTGTACTTGTATCAAGCGCAACTTGGTTTATTATTGGGCTGTGGACGAAGCTGGTGAACGACACTGTTTTTGTACAAAATGTTTCAGGAAGTTGCGTGGCGATGATGTCTCATCCCAAGGACTATCGAAACAGCCTCTCTACATCCACGAGGTAGTGGTAAAATCTACGTACACTCTACCCTTCCCCAGGCTCTCAAGTAGTGTCCATGTCAAGTTCAAATTTAAGCTATTATTTTGTAGTTATACTTGAATAAGAGAATAGTACCTTGCCCTGCAATCAGCATAGCATTCTAATCTAGCGTAATTGCACATGAATCTATTAACTCATGCAATGTATCGTACTCCATGGAGAAATGCCGCTGCTATAATCATGATCTCACCTTCCATGCTGCTCATGAAAAACCTATGGAAGATGAGTCCATAGAACAGAAACTACTTGTTAATTAGGACTTCTTTTTGGTGAAGAATGAAATACCAAATGTAAAACAGATATGAACACTTCTGAGAAGTCAACTCCCCTAGGACTTTGGTCAGGAGCATAAGGACTTGAAGATTTTGTTGTACAATGGAATCCCATACCGACATACATTCCTCCTTAGTATTCCACAGTAAACAACCAGGTGCTGTCATATTGCCAAAAGATGCAACAAAAAGCTAGATCTTCAACCTTAGCGAGTCCATGTCCATAGCAAAACTAATAGGAGTCACACCTCTCCTCTGATCAAGCATAGAGCTGAAAGAACAATCATAAATACACAAAAAACTACTGGTAATAAAATTGGGCTACAGTTCGACTCAGAAAAGAAAAATACATGGTTCAGATGTCACAATATCCCATACAATAAAATAGCTTGGGCGATCGTACCATGCATATCAGAGACCGCCTCCAAGAAGACAATGAAAAATAACCTAGAAACTAAATCATAGTTGCGAAAGGACCTATGATGTTCATGATGTGATACCACTGAGTTACAAATGCTAACTAGATCAAGTTTAACAGAACTTCCAGCGATTATCGCAGTTTACACATGTGACATATGTTGTCATCGGTTCATCAGCACTCCGAGTTTGCATCTGGTAGTAAGTGGTCTGGTTTTTCCCGCACCTACCACACTTAAACTTATCTGTACTGGCCTTTGGAGGACCTCCAAGCTGGCTATTAAATAATGCTTTTTCTTTAATCTTCTTATTCTCCTTTTGCCTTTCATCACTTGCCATATCTTCTGGGCTCAATTCAACAATACTACGAGGTTCATATTGTCCTATAAGGACTTTCCTCCGGAAATCTGGGTTGTTTGGATCCTTAATGTTAAACATTATTGACCTATACTTAAACTTCTGGGCACCGCTAGATTTACCCCACTTCTCAAACATTGCAGTCTCAACTTGAACTGCAACTCTATAAGGATCACAGTCATTCACAGCATCCCTCAAATCGTCATCAACTTCACCCGCGACTTTGCAAAGAGCCTCAGCAAGGAGCTCCCGAACTTTGTCTCTCACAGAATCCTTACAATAAACGAGAGCAGACAACTTTGGTGAGGCAGCACTGGCCACATTAGAGCTCAATTTCTCATCCTTGGGTTTCTTCTCAATCTTTATACTTTTGGAAGTTTTATTCTCAGTCTTCATAACAGTCTTCGTAACTGTAACATTAACATTCTCAGACTGTACGTCAGTGAAGGAACTTTCTGACTTCACTGCTCTCTCAGATTTTGGAGTCAGAGACTTACTTGACCTCTCAACCTTCACATTCTCAATCCTTGACACCTTTTCAACCTTCACCGAGTTCACACGCTGAAATTTATTGCCTTCATCGCCAGCACATTCAGCTTTTACAGATTCCCCATTTACTTCATTGCCATTCTTATTTTTCATTGTCTCTCTCACAATTATAGTCTTCCAGTTCTTCACTACATCAGAAGCCAACGCCTGGATCTTCTCCCTCGGATGTTTTGTCAATATTCGGAGGCGTTTGCCCACCTGTAACATTATTCATTATGTCAATCACAGAAGAAGGATCCACTAGCAGATGAGCACCTCCAAGTGGACGATAACCGTAAGAAAGAAACAATAACAGGTAATAACACCAGTACATGAAATTCCTCAATCAATCTCCAGGAAAGCCCCTGAGAGAATGAAACCACACTAGCTAAAACACACAAACTCGCAATACTGACCCATGTTTTTTTCAAAGAAGAGAGAAAAAAGAAAGAGATAATAGTAGTACTAGTAGTACTTTTTTTGAGAATAATAGTAGTACTAGTAGTAACAACAACAATAACCGGGTAGCGTGAACTTACAATGCTGACCCATGATTCCTTTTCCAAAAGAAGAATGAAAAGAAATAGGACTTGCACACCAAAATAGAAAAAGAATCATTATGAAGAAGAAAAAGAGAAAAGAAAGAAGCAAATCAATGAGAATGGAGAACAGAGGGTAGAATAAGAGTCATTGGAAACCATGAAAGAAGAAGAAGAAGATAACAAAAAGGGAACTGAAAGATACTTACAGAGGAGTCCTGGGAACCATATATTTTCTAAGCGATAACCCCTAACTTTACACCATTCTGTCACTTTAGTTACAAAACAATTGCTTTTAATAACATTTTTACTTCTTAATTTAAGGAAAACGAGTTTGTTCCTTATTAAAAAAGGAGGATTTGTTCCCCGTTTGATATGCTTTTTAGCTTCCCTAACCCTTACTAGGTGGATTTCTGGGTTACTGTTCAAAGAATGTGATATACCATAATTCCAAGGTTGTGGGATTGTAATATTGGGGTTACTATCTCTTTAAATTAGGACAATTGGCCCATCATATAGAAGCCATTAGAAGTAATTATTCCAAAACAGGAATTAATATGATTACCTATCACTTAAAGCAACGAAGCACTATAAAGCAAGGGGTCATCACTTAATTCCCGTTGCTAACCCATGACCAATATGAGCTCGAAGCTTCCTTCTTAAGTTAGACTGATCCCACTTTATGAACTTTAACTAGAAGTATCCAAGTTGATGCCTTTTACATTCAATATTGGACGAGCTACCATTGAGCAAGCAAATAGAGAACAGAAGAGGTAAGACAGCCTAATGGATATTCTCTTGATCTGAAAATATCACAACTACCTGCTTTTCTTTCTGTACCCCTTCTCTTAAATCCGAACACAGCTAGCATATCTAGCATACTAAGATAACATAATGGCCCTAGCTTCATGTTTCCTAGAAACCTTAAGTCTTGATGACCATTGCAGACAATCACAAAGAATTAATCAGCTCGCGAACATTGGCCCTTTTTTTATATTGGTAAGAAGTAGCAAACTTTATCATTAGAGCCTTTTTTTGTCTGGATAAGGTTTTATCCTTGGAGCCTTTTACTACTTTCATTTGTGGTGAAGTTTGTTAATTAGAAATCAGAAGTAGAGAATAAAAGAGCAATTGAACCTCAATTACTAAAATTGCCAGCATATGCATGTATTACTTTTTACATAATTAAAAACTAAGCAAGTGTTGTCATGTAGAGAGTTGTATTCCAAAGAAATATACAAAGAGATTCTCCTGAAGCACTTGAATGTAAAAGAATTCCAGGAATTGAAACAATGCAAAATGCAAGCTTTTCAATGAAATTGTCAAATGCGTGGATTGTACAAAATTGAAAAACGGGAGATTGTGTATTATAATTGGAAGGCGAGGAAGAAAAAGAGGAAATATTATATTTGGATACCTGTGTGGAAACGAGGACTTGATAATTGACAGGAAATTTCTTGAGGCCCTTCAAAGCGTCAAGGCACCTACTCTCCTCCGGTGAAGAATCTGCACCGCCGTCAACAGCGGCTGCATCAGCCGCTCGCTTTACCGCATCAAACAGCTCAATTAGATCCTTCTCCATATCTACTCACTAAAAATAATCAGATCTGAATTATGCGCACAAATCGAGCAGGTAAAGGCAGGCTTCGGCGTATGATGAAACCCTAGAGTTTAGATGTTAAGGGCGTAACGATTGAGATAATCCAGGTTGTTGAGCCACGTGTGCGCCGATCCGACGGCAGATAAGGGCACACTGGATATCAAGATCCAATGATATGAGATCGGCGAGACATTACAATTACTAAAGTCTGAATTCTTCTTCTTCTTTTTTTTATAAAGGTTGAAATCCTGCACTTGTTCAATGTGTTTTTCTGTGGACAAGTTCTATGTTGCGGAGGATACCGTCAGTGTAGCTTCCAATTATTTATTTATTTATTTTAAAACTGTATAAGAAAGTATCATAAATTACAATTTTTGTAGATTAAAATATTTAACGTTAGTGATCAAAGATTAAATTGCGACTGCCAGATAGTAGTAAAATTGTGGTATAACATAGAATTTTTCTTAATTAAAAAATGGAGTCTACTGTATAATATGATTTCTTGAAGCATGCTTAATTAAGTATAGTAAATATTAATTTCTTACTAATGAAAGAGAAAAGTAAGTGAAAGCGTAGAAAATACACGTAATTGAATAGGAACCAAAACCAAATGGCTCTTTGAAGTCAAGCTCTATATTTGGAGAATCCGGTTAGACTCGAGACAACAGAAGCTGAAAAGCATGGGAGTGCCGAGTGAGCAACGTTTGCCTCTTTTGGGATGCTTTGCAAGGTAGGTGAGCAAAGAATCTGTTGAGCAATCCAATATTAGAAAAGTCTATTTCAGCTTAAGATTCACTTGCTTTTGCAAGTTATTTACTTGCACATGTCCATTTACTTTTCTCTTTTCAAAATAATCCATATACCCCATGTGAGTTTAACTCATCCAACCCCAGTTGGCTCACAGCAGGCATGTCAGTCTTAGCTTCGTGTTCTCCGCACTGAACTCAAAGCCCTGATGTTATAAATTTCCCATCTTATATTATAAAATGGTGAAAACAGATCAGCTTTGCAGCCCTGTTTGTTACTCTTCCTAAGAATAAAAAGGATAGAGCCACTGGCTATAAGCCGGACGATAAGTAACTGCTCTCCTACTGAAACTGTAAAGAACAAAATTTGATCCTCAGTCAAATGATGTGATGAAAATTGAACGTGCAGCACCAATTGAATTTAAAAAGTTTGATTATTTTGAAAACCAATTCAAAGTCAGCATACGCAAATCACGATTCTTTCTGGTGAGTACACCATTAGGAAGCATCAAGTTAACAATATGAACACTAATGAGCACAAAGCTCGACCAAGGAAAATAAATACAAATCGGAAAATTGATTGAAGCAGCTAACCATCAAAGGCTCGTGATTGTACTAACGAGGACCATAAAAATGAAAATGTATTATTGACTTTAATCCTGCTGAACGATTGTTTATCACCAAAAATGATATCAGTTAGCTACCAGATTCTTCGACGTTTTTGTTCACTTCTCTTCTTCCTGCTTCTCGATAAATGTCTTCCTCAAAAAATCCCATGGCTGCAAAGATATGGTGAAGAATGTATAAAGTCAGATAAGCAAATTAATTATATGACATCAGTAAATCAAGTTCACATACCATGCTGAGGTGGTATAGCAACTACATTAACTAGAAAAGCATTGAACAATCTCAAAGGGAGTTACAGGTATTCCCAAAACCTTAATCAAGCACTTCCTTTTACCTCGAGACTGCCTTATACATAAATAATCCTGTCCAAGGATATCAAATTAAACAGCTAATTACATAGATATCCCATTCAGCTCAAGCATATTTCACGAAACTTCTCTCTAACTCGGCTCATGTAGCATCTAACTAAACCTACCTCTCGTACTTGTTTAACAAATCTTTGGATTTTATGCACGACATAAATTGCAACTTCCTCATTACTGCAGGAAAATGCTAGGTTCATCAAGGAAAGGTCTTATCAGACCTGATAGGAAGTTTCTTTAAGTTTTTCGAAACAAGAGAAAGGAAAGGATATAATTTCAGAAAACTTGAGGAAATAGAAGTGTGATGAAACTTAACATATATATTACACCCAAACAACTTTAACTATGCAGCACAAATATAAGAAATAAACCATCAATGATACATCCTATAGAACCTTTCAAACTAATAACAGATAGGCAACTCATAAAAGACCACTATGTGGTTGGTTAAAGAATTCAAGCAACAGATCATTGAGAGCACCAAATTTTCCCATATGAAACAACAAGAGCATAAAGCTGCAGAACAAAGGTGCAGAACCACCAAGAGAGATGAAGAGTAAACCAGTATCAAGAATCAAAAATCATGACATATAGAAAACAATAGCTCAAAAACATGCTTGCCAGAAAACTATTTCCACCTGCACCCTCCTCCCCAAAATTGTATCATTCATATGTCTAACTTCCATGGTATATCAAGCCAGTAGAAATACATCATAAAACTACTGTATTTTTCTCATTAACTGGCAGCTTATTGTAACTCTTGGACCTGAATGTTATCAAGATCATCAGTGCCTGAAACACTTTCATGTTTTTTGGTCTTTTAACTTGGGGGGCCTGCAGGACTATGAGCAGAGAAGGGAAGCCAATACTGGGACAGAGAGAGGGGTCTTGTGGATAGAGCAGTGTTTTTAGAAAAAGCGCAATGAAAAGACAAGGTAGAGAGGAAGTAAAGCTTTAAGCGAGGAGTGTTGTGTAAGCTTCTTTGAAGTAAAGCACACAAGTTACGGGAAATTAAAAATACAAAACTTATGAATTAGTACGCAGACCTTACCCCTACCTCGGGGAGGTAGAGAGGAACACAGAGCAAATGCACATAAGCAGTTTTCTTTTTTTAATAGGTGGAACAAATTTTATTGGAGGAAAACACCCTAGAGAGTGTAACCTGTTATACCACAACAACAACAACAAACAACATACCCAATGTAATCCCACGAGTGGGCTCTAGGGAAGGTAGAGTGTACGCATACACTACCCCTACCTTGGAAGGTAGAGAGGCTGTTATGGATAGACCCTTGGCTCAAGAACAAGAATTAACAGGAGTAAAGAAGTCAATGTCAAAATACTATAGAGAGCATGTCAAAGGCATGCTGAAGAAAGAAACGAAACTACAACAAAGTAACACAATAATGGAAGTGCAAGAAACATAACCCTCTATACCACAAATTTCTATAAATACAAAATGCCCCAATAAACTTAAATTTCTCTTTTCATCAACCAAGAAATTCTCGAGGGATGTGGCATGCGGTTTGAAACTCGGTGGATAATGAGTCCACTCCTCTACCCTCCTCAACTTAATACCAAGTTGTTGTATGTGCCAGGGTTTGAGCCCGTGACGTGCACCTAACCCCCACATCACGCGTTGCGCTCTTACTGCTAACCCAGAGGCAGATCCAAGATTAAAACATTATGGTTCTAGTTTGGGGTTCTACCACATCTCATTTGATTTACTGAGTTCAAAATCGATCAATTGTACTTATTTTGACAATTTTTTAACACATGTACAGGGAACAAACCAAAGCTATAGGGTTCAGATGAACCCATAAGCTACACACTATATCCGCCGCCCCTTACATTGGACCAAAGCCATGGGGGCAATATTAGCTTGATGGTATAAAGTAAAAACATTACTATTTCAGAATGCAAAAATTGCACACAAAAGAGTGGCAAAATCTGGGAGGTGGGGGACATCTCAGTCTATCTAAGATCCAAACTAACTACGTGGCTTCGAAAAGTTTCATGGATCACCAAAGTTCACTACCGCTACATAATCTCACTCACTCTCTTGTTTATTACAGGGTCAAGGAAATACAGTGTATTTTGCAAGTGCAAAAAGCAGTTAAACCAAACATATTGGATCCCCTACCACATCCTCGAAACTGTTGAGTTTTGCACATTTGGATCGAGAATACCACATAGATCATGAAATGCAGCAACAATAGTCCTTTGGTGAACCCAAAAACATTAACAATACACGATTGTTCAACAATTGAACATCTCCAAATCCCAGTTCAACAAACAACATTAATCTTATTTGATAATGATTATATTTTAAGGAAAATCAACACAAGCGATTCGGTATCCACAAATTCAATGAAAGATAAGGGGAAGCAAAAGATCTGGATAGATACAAGTAGAGATCTAAGCAGAAATGAGGGATGGATTAAGGAAAAGAAGAAGAAGAAGAGAAAGGACCTGGATGACCCAGAGGGCACCGGTAACGGCGGCGACACCCCACATGGCGGCGGCCTGGATATCGGTTGATTGAGGACGGAGCTTGGGGCGGAGGAACTTGAAGAGTCCGTTACCTGCTGCAGCTGGACTAGTCATCTTCGGCGTAGGAAGCCCTAGACTTTTCTGACCTGTTGCTTCTTTTTGCAATGCAATTAATGGAAAAAGGAAAATGTCCTAGAAACCGAGAGCCCCACAATTTAACTTGGTCCAATTCCAACAGAATATTACCTTCTCGGCCTAGCTGCTGTGGTGGCACCTTTTCTATTTTATTTATTTGTTGTTACTTCCCTAATTTTAGATCAACCACATTTTAAGCAAGTGTAGACACACAAAATTATTGTATTAAATTCATATAAAATTTGAATTAAATTCATGTTGATTTATGTTGAAATTTTTATGTTTTTGATTTGATGATTAGGGTGTACGATTGAACACTCTCTTCTCTGTCTTAAAAATGAACCCCCAACCCTAAGCTTTTATGCCCACAAACACTGGCGGCCAGCCACATCCATTGACTGGTCCCCTGTCTAAAGACTTTCCACCATTACCAACTGCAATATTGATTCTTCGTTTGCCTACGAAAAAATCATTTGCCGATATTCTCAGCCCGACGGAGACAGTAGCAGCTTTGGAGTCCATTCCATTTAAAGAAGCTACGTTGGTGGAAGGTGTTCCACATATAAAATGGATAGCCAAGATAAATCGAATTGAAAACCTACAATTTGCTGTGATTGAAAAGTTTTCATACAAAGTGTCTGATATTGAAGAATTACGAAAGATCATTCCTCAACAATGCGCTGTGAAAGGTGAGTGTCAGATTCGTTTATTTCGCAATTGACACATTTTTATTAGGCTCAATCATCAAGAAGACTTTATTAATTTAGTGACAAAAGGGGCCTTATATATTACTTGCAAAGACGGGTACTCGTACTTCATGCGAACGTTAATATATGATACTAGTTCAAAATTAATGAAGAAACGACTAAAGCTATGGCTTGGATTTCCTTTCCCAACCCATTACCGACTTTCTTTGTTAAAGAATGCATCTTCTCTTTAGCATCGGCAATAGGGTGTCCTGTTAAACTTGATCTAGCCACCATAAATAGGACTAGACCAAGTTGTGCAAGGGTAAAGGTGATAATTAATCTGAATAAATCTTTCCCTAAATCTGTCCAGATGGACATTGAAAATGTAAGCACCGGGGAAGTACTCCAATGGTTGTTCGATCACTTGAAGTGAGTAAAGATCTGTTTCGACCTCAAGAAGAGAATGAGGAATTTCTTTGTAACACCTCGGAAATCAAACCAGCTATTCAAGTTAAAATCTCAAAAAAAATTCATGTTTCAGGAATGACGGGTCCAAACCACGGACTGTGGTTCGAACCGCAGATCGTGGAATAGAACCGTGATTCCCTTCTGATTGATTCGACCTCTGGTCTGGAACCACTAGTTGGTTCTACGGACCGTGGTTTAAATCGCGGGTCCGTCCAGTCCACTCGTGGAACTCAAATCAGAGGGTTGGCAAGTCCCTCTGAAATGATGACTCAATTCTACGACTCGTCGTCCAAATGATGAACCGTAGTCCCGACTCGTGGTTTGACCATGGACCAGCTAGGTCCCCAGGAACCACGACTCCAAATGAGGATTCATCGTTCATTCTATGGGTCTGTCCTGCTGACCCGTAGAAGTGCTTCTGCAGCCTGAAGTTCCTGTCAGGAACCACGAGTGGAACCACGGGTCGTGATTCAAACGACGACCCGTAGAACTGGCCCGTGGTCTCTGAAACCGACCATTTTCCAGATTTTTCTTAAATATGTCCCATAGGTATTTTGATCATTCCCCACCCTTTTTAACTCCTAAATGATGTCATTTTGGCTATTTCAAGTAGGGTTTTCATCCTCATTAGCCTAAGTTCCTTCTCATTACTTCACTCTTCCCCCAAAAAGGAAAATTCTCCTCCAAGCTTCAAGTCTCAAGCTCCAAGATCAAGCCTCCTAAATCTTTTCATTTTCTAGTGGGTTAGCTTCAATCAAGGTATGTGGGTATTCAACAATGGGTTCTTCTCACCCTTGTGCCCAAAACTCCAAATTCTCAAATTGATTTATGAACTTGTGAAATTAGGGTTTTGATCTAAATTGGGAAAAATTTATGAAATCAGCTTTTATGCTTAAATTCATGGTTTCTTATTGTTTATTTATGATTTGATCATGATTCCTTTATTGGATTTAAAATCCCAAGCATTAAAGTTGATTTCTAGCATGATTCCATTGAATTGCATGTTTTCAAGAGAAATTTGACATGATTAGATAGCATGGCCTTATGTATGTATGAAATTGCATGCCTAATTCTTTAAGTATGAATTTAGAAACAAAAGTATGATTTGAATTATGGCTATGCTTTACTTTAAGAACTTATGATATGAGAATTGCATGGAACCCGATGTGTCTTCATGCTTTTTAAAAGAGATTTGGTATTCGATTATACCTTCATGACTTTATGAGCTATAGTACATGTTTTGGAAGTAGTATTTAGCACCGAGTGATGAGGGTTCCATTATCCAAGTCCAAAAACTTGTTGCCAGTGTAGGTTATGAAATAAAGTGCCCTATGGGCTTATGAGAGGGGAACCACATCTTGATTATGGTGTCCTGTGCTTAGCGAGCATTAGGACAGCTTTGTCAACTAGGGTTATATAGTTAGGTATGGTGACTTGTTCCTTGGCAGGGCTCGAGTCAGCTTTGCTAACTAGGGTTATATAGTTAGATTCCATGTAGCTCACATGATCTATTGTCGGTTATAAGAAACTCCCGTATGAAAGCCTTTGACTTACTTAAACTTATGATATCTACTTGAGTTTTGACTTATTTCATGATTTACTACTCATATTATGATGTTCACCTCTGATAACTTGCCCAGGCATGAACTAAGTTTTATTTACGGTTTAAGTATGTTTTCATCACATGCATGCATATTTCACATACTCGGTACATCCTATAGTACTGACGCATATCTTGCGCTTCATCCTTTGATGATGCAGATTCAGGTGTCCCATCTCAGACTCGTGGCTAGAGCTTCCCGGGCCACTCGTTGTCAGCTGTTGGTGAGTCCTCTTAGGTCGAGGACTAGTTATGTTCTTAGTTTGTGTTGGTTACTTATTTTCGTACCTCGATTTAGCTAGGGTCTTGTCCTAGCAACTCCTTATGTCATGTATAGAGGTTTTCCAGACATAGACAACTTTCGAGTCTCTTTCTAGATTTTGTATTCCTATTCGACTTATTGTACATTTATGTGATTCTGGATTTATCTCTTATGCTTTAGCTTATCGTATGTTATGCTTGAGTATGCTATGACCAAGGGTTAGCTTGGGGCACTTGTGGTCCCAAGTCCCGTGTTACGTCTAGGGGGTAACCTCAGGGCGTGACAAACTTGGTATCAGAGCCTCAGGTTCAAGAGTCCTAGGATGTTTGAAAGCCGCATCGAGTAGAGTCTTTTTCATGTGTATGAAGCGCGCCATACACATGAGAGGGAAGCTATGATGTGTCTTAGGAAAACTTCACTTCTTTCACGACCACGTCGTGCGATAGAGCTTAACTCTAATGTTCCTCTAATCTTTATCTTGTACGTTTCAGGCTATGCCTCCTCGACGTGATATGCCTCCCCGAGACACTCGGAATGCTGCTCCTCCAGTTCCGATCCCCGATGTCACGAACGAGGAGTTCAGGAATGCCATCCATTTGCTAGCCCAGACCTTGGCCACTCAGGCCAATCAGCTGGCTCTTGCCCCAATCCATCCTCAAGGTGGGGTAGCTGCCCAAGTTCGTGACTTTATCCGTATGAACCCGCCTGAGTTCTGGGGTTCGAAAGTGAATGAGGACCCGCTCAACTTTATTGATGAAGTGAAGAAGATCTTCGAAGTTATGCAAGTGGTTGGGGTTGATTGTGTTGAGCTTACATCCTATCAACTCAAGAATGTAGCTCATATTTAGTTCACGCAATGGAAGGAGGCTAGGGTGAGGGGCACGGTCCCCACGACTTGGGAGTGTTTTGAGAGGGCCTTCCTTGATAGGTTTTTTCCCCGAGAGTTGAGGCAAGCGAAGGTGGAAGAGTTTGTGAACTTGAGACCGGGTTCGATGTCAGTTCAAGAATACAGTTTGAAGTTCACTCAGTTGTCTAGGTATGCTCTCTCCATGGTGGCAGACCCGCATGATCAGATGGGCAAGTTTATCTATGGAGTTTCTGATATGGTGAAGAAAGAGTGTAGGTTTGCCTTGTTGATACATGATATGAACATTTCCCGACTCATGACCCATACCCATCAGATTGAGGATGACAAGCTTAGGGAGGTGGCAAGGGAGAACAAGAGGGATCAGGTTTTGGTCATCACAGGTTCGAAGGTGGACATCGCTCCTCATTCCAGAAGAAGTCATCAGGCCCCACTCATTCTTCTGCTAGTGCTCCTACCCAGGCCCAGAGGCCTCGTCATGATCAGGGTGGTAGAGGATCTGGTTCCTATTCCCAGTCTCAAGGTAGTGTTACTAAGGGATCTTCCTACCCAGCTTGTGGTAAGTATAAGAAGAGTCATTCTGGTGAGTGTTTGGCCGGTTCAGCTAGTTGCTTCGGATGTGGTCAGGCTGGACATCGTATCAGAGATTGCCCTTCAGCTAAGAAGGGGCAGAGAGGTAGTAGGGCTCAGTCTGCTCCAGTAGCCCAGGAGGTCGACCAGCCCAGCAGGGCGCAGCTTCTAGTTTTGGTGGTCAGCGCCAGAACCGTTTTTATGCTATGTACTCCCGGCAGGATCAGGAGAGTTCTCCAGATGTGGTTACTGGTATGTTCAAAGTCTTCTCTTTCGATGTATATGCTTTGTTGGACCCCGATGCCTCCTTATCTTTTGTAACCCCTTATGTTGCTTGCAAGTTTGAGATTTGTCTGGATCAACTTTTAGAGCCCTTTTATGTTGCTACTCCTGTTGCTGAGTCAGTCCTAGCCGAAAGAATCTACCAAAATTGCCCTATCTCAGTCCTTCATAGAGTCACTTCAGCGGATCTAGTAGAGTTAGAGATGACTGATTTTGATGTCATTCTTGGTATGGATTGGTTGTATGCATATTATGCCCTTGTTGATTGTCATACTCGTGTGGTTAGTTTCAAGTTCTCAAATGAACCTGTCTTAGAATGGCAAGGTAGTCCCCCTTCCTCAAAAGGTTGCTTCATATCCTACCTTAAGGCTAGGAAGATAATTTCTAAGGGTTATGGCTATCATATTGTTCGGGTCATGGAAGTGTTTCCTGATGATTTGCTCGGAATCTCTCCTGAGCAAGAGATTGACTTTGGGATAGATCTTCTTCCGGATACGAATCCTATCTCTATTCCTCCTTACAGAATGGATCATGCGGAACTTAAAGAGTTGAAGGATCTTTTTGATAAAGGTTTCATCAGGCCTAGCATTTCTCCATGGGGTGCCCCAATTTTGTTTGTTCAGAATAAAGATGGCTCTCTTAGAATGTGTATTGATTACCGCCAATTGAACAAGGCCACAATCAAGAATAAGTATCCCATTCCTAGGATTGATGACTTATTCGATCAGCTTCAGGGTGCTTGTTTCTTCTCCAAGATCGACCTTAGGTCTGGTTTTCATCAGCTTTGGGTTCAGGAGTATGATATCCCGAAGATAACTTTCAGGACTCGGTATGGTCATTATGAGTTCGTTGTTATGTCTTTTGGTCTAACGAATGCTCCTGCAGCTTTCATGGATTTGATGAATCGGGTATTCAAGCAATATTTGGATTCATTTATGATTGTGTTCATTGATGACATCCTTATCTATTCTCGGAGTGAGAAGGAGCATGCAGACCACTTGAGGGTTGTGTTGCAAACTCTCAAGGATAGACAGTTGTTTGCTAAGTTTAGCAAGTGTGAGTTTTGGATGCAGTCTGTTGCCTTTCTGGGTCATATTGTGACTAGTGATGGTATACGGGTTGACTCTCAAAAGATTGAGACAGTAAAGAACTGGCCTAGACCCACTTCCCCGTCAGATATTAAGAGCTTCTTGGGTTTGGCTAGTTACTACAGGAGGTTTGTGAAAGGGTTCTCTTCCATTGCTTCCCCATTGACTCGATTGACTCAGAAAAAGGTTAAGTTTCAGTGGTCCGACACTTGTGAGAAAAGTTTTTAGGAATTGAAGACTCGATTGACCACAGCTCCAGTGTTGGCTCTACCCGAGGGCCTAGATGATTTCGTGGTGTATTGTGATGCTTCCAGGATTGGCTTGGGTTGTGTTTTGATGCAACGGGGCAAGGTGATAGCTTATGCCTTGAGACAGCTTAATGTTCATGAGAAGAACTACCCTACTCATGACCTTGAGTTAGCAGTCGTAGTCTTTGCTTTGAAAATTTGGAGACACTACTTGTATGGTGTGCATGTTGATGTGTTCACGGATCAAAAAAGCCTTTAGTATGTGTTCTCTCAAAAGGAGTTGAATTTGCGACAAAAGAGATGGCTTGAGCTCCTTAAAGATTATGATATGAGTGTGCTTTACCACCCGGGTAAGGCCAATGTCGTGGCGTATTCTTTGATTAGATTGTCCATGGGAAGTGTGTCTTTTGTTGAAGATGGGAAGAAGGAATTGGTTAAAGAGGTTCATAGGCTTGCTCGGTTGGGAGTTCACCTTATGGACTCGACCAAGGGTGGTGTGATTGTACAAAATGGTGCTGAATCATCTTTGGTAGCTGAGGTAAAGGCAAAGCAAGACAGGGATCCCATTTTACTTCAGCTTAAGGGTGCAGTTCATCAGCAACGAGTTGAGGTTTTCTCCCGGGGGGGAGATGGTGTGCTTCGTTATCAGGGCCGCTTATGTGTGCCAGATGTAGATGGGCTGAGACAGCAGATTATGACTGAGGCTCACAGTTCTAGATATTTCACTCATCCGGGTGCTACTAAGATGTACCATGATCTATGGGAAGTCTTTTGGTGGAATGGTATGAAGATGGACATAGCTGGGTTTGTGGCTAAGTGTCCCAATTGTCAGCAAGTAAAGGTGGAGCATCAAAGGTCGGGTGGCATGATTCAGGATATTGACCTTCCCACTTGTAAATGGGAAGCGATCAATATGTACTTTATTTCTAGTTTGCCTCGTACTCGAAGGCAACATGATTCCATTTGGGTGATTGTCGATCGGATGACCAAGTCATCCCACTTCTTGGTTGTTAAGACTACTGATTCAGCAAGTGATTATGCCAGACTCTACATCCGGGAGATAGTTCGATTGCATGGTGTTCCTTTGTCTATCATTTCTAATAGAGGCCCTCAGTTTATATCTCAATTTTGGATATCGTTTCAGAAAGGTCTTGGTACTCAGGTGAAGCTTAGCACAACTTTTCACCCTCAGACGGATGACCAGGCTGAGCGTACTATTCAGACTTTGGAGGATATATTGAGAGCGTGTGTGATTGATTTAAAGGGAAATTGGGATGATAACTTACCTCTTATCGAGTTTGCCTACAACAACAGCTTTCTAGCATCTAGATGGCTCCTTATGAGGCACTTTATGGACGGAGATGTAGATCTCCTATTGGTTGGTTCAAGGTAGGTGAGGCAGCCTTGATTGGTCCAGATTTGGTTCTAGAGGCTATGAAAAAGGTTCATCTTATTAGGGAAAGGTTGAAGGCTGCTCAGAGTCGACAGAAATCTTATGCGGATATGAGAAGAAGAGAGTTGGAATTTAAAGTTGATGATTGGGTTTTTTTAAAGGTGTCACTCATGAAGGGTGTGATGAGGTTTGGCAAGAAAGGAAAGCTTAGTCCCCATTTTGTAGGTCCTTATCGAATTTTGAGGAGAGTTGGTAGCATTGCTTATGAGTTGGAGTTGCCAACGGAGCTGGAAACGATTCATCCAGTCTTCCATGTTTCCTTGTTGAAGAAGTGTGTTGGTGATCCAACTTTAATTGTTCCCTTGGAGGATGTGGGTATGAAGGATAGTCTCATCTATGAGGAGGTTCCGGTAGAGATCCTTGATCGTCAGGTTCAGAGGTTGAGAAATAAAGAAGTCATTTCGGTAAAAGTCCTTTAGAGGAATCAGCTTGTAGAAGGTGCTACTTGGGAAGCAGAAGAGGCCATGAAGGCCAACTATCCTCATCTCTTTCCTTTAGACTCAGTTCCAGCTTGAGGTACTAGTTTCCTCCTTAGTATGTCTTTCTGATTCTATTCCACCAGTTTCTCTCATGATCCTAGCATGCAACTATGTTTTACGAAGTTAGTTTATCATGTTTTCAAGTTGAGAAGTTCGGCTTTCATGTTTACTCTTTGATCTCCATGTTCTGTTGCTGGTTGGGATGTTTTCTCTTCAGTTTTCCCTTGTTTAGTCTTCATTCGAGGATGAATGATCCCAAAGGAGAAATATTGTAACACCTCAGAAATCAAACCAGATATCCAAGTTAAAATCTCATTTCATGTTTCAGAAATGACGGGTCCAAACCACGGACTGTGGTTCGAACCGCGGATCGTGGAATAGAACCGTGATTCCCTTCTGATTGATTCGACCTCTGGTCTGGAACCACTAGTTGGTTCTACGGACCGTGGTTTAAATCGCGGGTCCGTCCAGTCCACTCGTGGAACTCAAATCAGAGGGTTGGCAAGTCCCTCTGAAATGATGACTCAATTCTACGACTCGTCGTCCAAATGATGAACCGTAGTCCCGACTCGTGGTTTGACCATGGACCAGCTAGGTCCCCAGGAACCACGACTCCAAATGAGGATTCATCGTTCATTCTACGGGTCTGTCCTGCTGACCCATAGAAGTGCTTCTGCAGCCTGAAGTTCCTGTCAGGAACCACGAGTGGAACCACGGGTCGTGATTCAAACGACGACCCGTAGAACTGGCCCGTGGTCTCTGAAACCGACCATTTTCCAGATTTTTCTTAAATATGTCCCATAGGTATTTTGATCATTCCCCACCCTTTTTAACTCCTAAATGATGTCATTTTGGCTATTTCAAGTAGGGTTTTCATCCTCATTAGCCTAAGTTCCTTCTCATTACTTCACTCTTCCCCCAAAAAGGAAAATTCTCCTCCAAGCTTCAAGTCTCAAGCTCCAAGATCAAGCCTCCTAAATCTTTTCATTTTCTAGTGGGTTAACTTCAATCAAGATATGTGGGTACTCAACAATGGGTTCTTCTCACCCTTGTGCCTAAAACTCCAAATTCTCAAATTGATTTATGAACTTGTGAAATTAGGGTGGTTTTGATCTAAATTGGGGAAAACTTATGAAATCAGCTTCTATGCTTAAATTCATGGTTTCTTATTATTTATTTATGATTTGATCATGATTCCTTTATTGGATTTAAAATCCCAAGCATTAAAGTTGATTTCTAGCATGATTCTATTGAATGCATGTTTTCAAGAGAAATTTGACATGATTAGATATCATGGCCTTATGTATGTATGAAATTGCATGCCTAATTCTTTAAGTATGAATTTAGAAAGAAAAGTATGATTTGAATTATGGCTATGCTTTACTTTAAGAACTTATGATATGAGAATTGCATGGGACCCGATGTGTCTTCATGCTTTTCAAAAGAGATTTGGTATTCGATTATACCTTCATGACTTTATGAGCTATAGTACATGTTTTGGGAGTAGTATTTAGCACCGATCGATGAGGGTTCGATTACCCAAGTCCAAAAACTATGTTGCCAGCGTAGGTTATGAAATAAAGTGCCCTATGGGATTATGAGAGGGGAACCACATCTTGATTATGGTGTCCTGTGCTTAGCGGGTATTAGGACAACTTTGCCAACTAAGGTTATATAGTTGGGTATGGTGACTTGTTTCTTGACAGGGCTCGAGTCAGCTTTGCTAACTAGGGTTATATAGTTAGATTCCATGTAGCTTACATGGTCTATTGTCGATTATAAGAAACTCCCGTATGAAAGCCTTTGACTTACTTAAACTTATGATATCTACTTGAGTTTTGAATCTTATTTCATGATTTACTACTCATATTATGATGTTCACCTCTGATAACTTGCCCATGCATGAACTAAGTTTTATTTACGGTTTAAGTATATTTTCATCACATGCATGCATATCTCACATACTCGGTACATCCGATAGTACTGACGCATATCTTGTGATGCATCCTTTGATGATGCAGATTCAGGTGTCCCTTCTCAGACTCGTGGCTAGAGCTTCCCGGGCCACTCATTGTCAGCTGTTGGTGAGTCCTCTTAGGTCGAGGACTAGTTATGTTCTTAGTCTGCGTTGGTTACTTATTTCTGTACCTCGATTTATCTAGGGTCTTGTCCTAGCAACTCCTTATGTCATGTCTAGAGGCTTTCCAAACATAGACAGCTTTCGAGTCTCTTTCTAGATTTTGTATTCCTATTTGACTTATTGTACATTTATGTGATTCCAGATTTATCTCTTATGCTTCCGCTTATCGTATGTTATGCTTGAGTATGCTATGACCAAGGGTTAGCTTGGAAAACTTGTGGTCCCAAGTCCCGTGTCACGTCTAGGGGGTAACCTTGGGGCGTGAGATTCTTGGTCTTGAAGTACCATATCTTAGTGCAATTAGCGCACTTGTGTATCTTGCTAATGTTACTAGGCCTGACATAGCATTTTCTGTTAATTTACTTGCAAGGTATAGTTCTTTTCCTACACGTAGACATTGAAACGGAGTTAAACATATATTATGATATCTAAAGAGGACCATTGATATGGGTCTGTTTTATACTAATAAAAATAGTGCACATCTTGTTGGTCATGCAAATGCAAGTTATTTATCTGATCTACATAAAGCTCGATCTCAAACATGCTATTTATTCACATATGGAGGTATTGTTGTATCATGACGATCTACAAAGCAGTCCACTGTTGCTAGTTCTTCAAATCATGCTGAGATAATAGCCATTCACGAAGTAAGTAGAGAATGTGTATGGTTTAGATCAGTGATACATTTTATCAAAGGGAGATGTGGCCTGAAGTATGATACTAAAGTATCCACAGTCTTATACGAAGACAATGATATATGCATAGCCCAATTAAAGGGAGGCTTAATAAAAGGAGACAGAACGAAGCACAATTCACCAAAATTATTCTTCACACATGATCTTCAGAAGAATGGTGACATTGATGTCTAACAAATCCGTTCAAGTGATAATTCAGCAGATTTATTCACCAAATCCTTACCAACTTCAACTCATGAGAAGATGATATACAAGATATGGATGCGCAACTTGGACAACTAAAACGTGGTCTCCATCAGGGGGAGTAAAAATACGCGCTGTACTTTTTTTTCCTTAACTAAGATTTTTCCCATTGAGTTTTCCTGGTAAGGTTAATGAGGCAGCTAGCAAATGCATATTACTAGATAGGTGTACTCTTTTTCCTTCACTAGAACTTTTTCCGACTGGATTTTTTTCTAGTAAGATTTTAATGAGACACATTATCTATTAATGAACATCCAAGGGGGGTGTTATGAATACAATTAATTGTGGATGTCCATTTGTTACTCCTACAAGCAGCTCACAAGCAGCTTTGTAAGCAGGTTCCTACAAACAGCTTTGCAAGCTGCTTCTATTCTTATATAAATAGAAAGTTCTTTCAGTTCATTTGTACATCAGTTTGAAGTTGAATAACATATAAATTTCTCTCTATATACTTTTCTCTGATGTATTTACTTTAAAGTCTTTATTTTATAATAGTATGATCTTTTTCCTTTGTTCTAGTATACGTTCTTCAAAGTAGCTAGTATGGTCACACATGAAACAACATATTACATTGAAAGAATTTTTTTTCTCTTTTTATATATAAGGAGTTCTAAACTTAAAATTATAAAAGGTTTTACCATATATTTAGGACTCTTTAGTTATTGATTCTTCTAATATCTCTTACCATATATTAATTTTCTCTTATAGTATATTTTAGATTACCTTATAAAAATAATTAAATAATAAGTTTTTCTAAACCATTGAAAAATAAGAAAAACGATTTAAGTGATTTCGAATATTCAGCTCCTTACTCTTTAAAGGAAGTTGATGATCGCCTTTTGAAAAGAAACTCTTTTTCAGAAAAGGATTCTTTCCTCGACGATTTAAAAATTGAAGTTGAGAATTTAAAAGAGGAGATTAAATCTCTAAAACAAAATCAAATGATTTTAGACCATAGACTTACTCAAATTGAGGTTGATTTGGAAAATAAATTTTTAAAAAATAAAGGCATTTCTATTTCTGAAAAAAGTAAGACAAGCAGTCCTGATCAAGATAGTGATAAGGAAACTACTAGCCCTGATCCTAAACAAGACTCGTTTTTAGGAATGATGCAGATTATAACTGCGCACAAATGGTATGTTAAATGTACTATCCTAATTGATAACAATTTTTCGATTACTAACATTGCCATGATTGATAGCAGAGCAGATATTAGCTGTATTCAAGAAGGCTTAGTGCCTACAAGATATTTCCAAAAAACTACTCATTCAGTCAAATCAGCATCAGGTCATACTTTAGATATAAAGTATAAATTATCAAATGCAAAAATTTGTCAAAATAAAATTTGTATTCCCCACTTCTTCTTCCTGGTTAAAAACCAATTAAATCCTCTGATTATACTTGAAACTCCGTTCATTAATGCTATTTATCCTTTTACATGTATTAACTCAAAAGGATTTTCTGCCACTTATAAAGATAAAGAGATAACTTATTCTTTTATTACTGATCCAGTGACTAGATACATTAATGCTCTAATTAAAATGAAGCAAAATCATTTAGATTCTTTACAATTAGAGTTATTTAGCATGAATATATTCAATACTCTGAAATCTGCTAAAATACAGGAAAAAATCAAACTAATTTTCTAGCAGATTGCCGTTGATATTTGTGCAGACCACCCTAGTGCCTTTTGGAATCGAAAGAAGCACATTGTCACTCTTCCATACGAAGAAGGCTTTGCGGAGGATGATATCCCTACTAAATCTTGGCCCTGCCAAATGAATGCTGAGTTAGTAGAATATTGCAAAACCGAGATTGATAATCTCTTACAAAAGGGTTTGATAAAACCTTCCAAGTCTCCTTGGTCATGTACAGCCTTCTATGTTAATAACGAGGCTGAGAGCTCTCTCTCTCTCTTAGCTTGTATATCATTGTAAATCATTGTAAAGCTTTGAAGCACTATTCCGAGATTCAATAAGTAAAAATCCGGCCAGTCTTTCAGAAAATAGGCTTTGGTGACAAACGTCCAAGGTTAGTAATTAATTTCTTTCTGTCTTTTATTTTAGTAACGTCTCTCCTAGCCAGGACTATGTCCGGCTAAAGATCTCATATCTATGTCAAATAACTAACTTCTCTCCTATATAGACCATGAACGGATCTAAGCTTTATTTAAATGTAAAGGAATTTTAGTATGGTTTCTCGACTTGGTTCTGAGATCGAGGTACAGTCGGATCTACTACTACTCTTATTGGCTTTGCCTTAGTGGCTCCGTCTGGCCAGCCATGGTCTTCAGTATGGCTGGCAACGGAACCGGGAGGTACCGGTACCGGTTCCGGACCGTCCCGGTCCATTACCGGTCCGGTTCCGGTCCGGTGTACTCCGGTTCCGTCCGGTTGAGAGGTGGGACGGAAGGGGTAACGGGATGGAAGGGGGTAGTTACCGGATCGTCCCGGTCCGGTCCGTCCCGGTACCGGTCCGGTCCGGTCCGGTTCGATTCGGTTGGTTTTCAAATTTTTTTTTTTTTTTTTTTTTTTTTTAAAAGTAGCCGTTGGGTAGCCGTTGGCAACGGCCAGTGGGGCCCACCCAACGGCTATAACAGCCAAACCCCCCCCCAAAACACCCCCCTACCCCCCAAACTTTTTTTAATACCCCAAAGTTTTTAAAAATACATTTTAGTCCTAAATTTTAACTATAAAAACCCCCCACCCCTTCATTATTTATTACACAAAATTTCTTCTTCTTCATCTACTCTCTCAACTCTCAATCTTCTACTCTTCTACTCTCTATTCTCTAATAGTCTCTATTAAATTGTTAATTTTATTTGTTGGATTATTTTGGAGCAATTTTCAAGCTTCAAGTTTCATCTATCAATTTCGGCTTTTGGTTATACACGTCTGTTTTTACGCAGACGTTTGGTACATTCGTTCCAACTTTCATCTCTTTACTTGTTTATTTTTTTGCATTTAATTTTTGTATTTATTTATTTGCTTACTTTTAATATTTTACAATGGAATCCGGTGATAAAAATGTTGGCAAGGGTAAAAGTTCATTTTTTGGTAGGGTAGGTAATGCACTAACCGGAAAAACTAAAGTCGGTAGTTCTTCTAAATCCAAATCTAACACTAGACAACAACCTCAATTAAGAATAAATACGGATGATTTTACACATGTTGATGAAACTCCTTTTAATATTGATAGAAATACTCAATTAGATCATGAATTTTTACAAACAAGGTTTGGTAATTTTAATGAAGAGCTAGATGAAGAAGTAGAATATGATAATGAATATGATGGTAATGATACTTATGATGATGATGAAACAGAGCCGCCTACGGCTACTAGTCCCACTCCTGCTCCCGCTCCCACTCCCCCTCCCCCTGTACATCCTACTAGGGCTAAGCCAAAGGCTGAACGTCCTAAAAAATCTGTTGTGTGGCAATTTATGATTCAAAATGATGATAAAACTCAAGCTATTTGTAAAGTATGTAAATCTGTTTTGAATCATACAACTACGGGAAAGTCGGGTGGGACGGGACATTTAAGAAATCATTTACTTAGATGTTGTAAAAATGAATTTTTGCAAGCCGTAGCTATAGCCGATGCAAAAAAATATGGTACTCCCCTTCCCGATGCATCTGTAGGAGTAGGGGCCTCTAACATGATCCAATCACAGTTAAACCCTTCTAATGTTTCTGGCCCTAGTACACATCGTAGTTATAGTAGAGAAAGAGATCTTGAAGAATTAGCTAAAATGATTGTTCTTTGTGGCTTGCCTTTTAGTTTTGCTGAAAATCCCGGTTTTGTTCATTATATTCAAATAGTGTATAATCCTTCTTTCACAGGTTTTTCAAGAAATACTATTAAAAAAGCTATTTTTGATTATCAGGGACAACATGTCCATTTTCTTCGTTGTTTATTTAACTATAATACTTGTAGAATGGCTATCACTTCTGATATGGGTCGTAGTCCTAATGGTAACGATTATTTTACTATTACTGGTCATTGGATTGATGAAAATTGGAACATGCAAAAAAGAATTTTAGGTTATAAATGTTGTGAAATGCTAAAAACCGGTAGTTACATAGCTCAAACTATTGTAGATGTTTTAGAATTTTATGGAATTTGTAATAAAGTAATTAGTGTCACCCTTGATAATGCTTCTAATAATACAAATGCTGTTGATAAACTAAAACCGGCAATTTGCCCTATTTATATTGACGGTTTTCATATTAGGTGTGCTGCACACATATATAATTTAATTGTTAGAGATGGTGTAGCAATGTATAATAATGGTTGTATAAAATGTGAAGCTGCATGCCATTTTATTTTTAAATGTCAAGTAAAGTCTAGGCGTGTAGAGTTTGAAAATCGGTGTCGTGAATTAGAACTCCCCCCTAGAAAAATTCCAAAAACTGTGTCTACTAGATGGAATTCTTTATATGAAATGCTTAAAGTTGCTTATGAATATAGAAAGCCTTTACAAATGGTTTGGAATGCTCACAATTCAGATATTGATTATAGAATTAGTGACACTGATTGGAAAGAAGTATATGAACTTAAAGAATTTTTAAAAGTTTTTTATTTAGCTACAAAACAAATATCTGGACTTTATTATCCAACTATTTGTTCAGTTTTACCAAATATATGTGCTATTTCT
This sequence comes from Jaltomata sinuosa, assembly GCA_003996215.1. Taxonomy (NCBI): domain Eukaryota; kingdom Viridiplantae; phylum Streptophyta; class Magnoliopsida; order Solanales; family Solanaceae; genus Jaltomata; species Jaltomata sinuosa. Next base: position 13,616 of record QJPP01001748.1, on the reverse strand, counting down.
GATAAATTTTTTCAATACAAAAATATTCCACGGTTTAAAGATTCTATTAATGCAATGATTAAAAAATTTAGAAAATATTTTATTCCTATTCCTCAAATTTATTTAACTGCTTGTTTATTAAACCCAACTTACAAAGAAATAGGTGCATCACGAATGGTTGAAAGAATATATTGTAATTTAGATATTTTAGAGATTATATTTGAACAAAGTATCCAAGGTGACGAAGTTGCCGAAGAGGACAAATTACCTAGTTTGTCCGATGTTAAAGATAGCATAAGAATTGAAGCTAGAAAATTGTATGACTTGTATAATTCTAGTAGAATAAATGATGAAGTACATAATGTAGAACCTTCAAGTTCTAGGCGTAGATATTCAAATGAAGATGATATTGATGATATGATGGAAAATTATCTTGGTCTTACTTCTAATGAAAGAAATGATTTTGATGAATATCTTAATCAGGGAATGGAAAGCATTAAGGATGCACAAGGCAAACCTCAACTTTTGGAATGGTGGAAGACTCGCGGCAAGTCATTTCCAAAACTTCAACCGGTGGTTCGAGATTTGCTAGCTATTCAAGCATCTTCAGTAGCTTCGGAGGGCGCTTTTAGTGCAGCAAGATATCAAATTGGGGAGCATAGGTATTCATTAGCATCGGACAGCTTGGAGATATCGGTATTGTTTAGAGATTGGATCAATGCCGAGCGAAGGAATTATGGGCGTCCTAGTTTACCTGTCCAATTTGAATATGATATAGATAATATTTTGGTAAATTCAAGTGAAGACGGCATGGATGCATTGGAAGATCAAGCACAACAACCACTTCCAGAAAATGTTACGAGGGAATTCTTAGAAACTCTACGGAAAGACTATTTTCAAGGATTCAAATATTAGTATGATAGTTCGAGGCCTAATTCAAACAGAACCCTTCCTAGAAGGTGGCTGCGTAGATTAGGTTCTCTTCTAATATTTTGTAATACAAATTGTATTATTTAATTTTTATGAATAAAATTATAGGCTATTCGCCTTAAATTTTTTTAATTATTGTCTTCAATTTAATACAAGTCTTTTTTATATATTTCAATTTTTAAATGTTTCAAACTTAAGTTACAATTTCAAATTTAAAAAAGTTGTTTAACAAATGAAAGTTTGATATAGTTTAAAAAGATTCAAACTTAAATAAGTAAGTTATTAACTTAAGACTTAAGAGTAAAGACTTAAAAGTTTAAAAAGATTTTAAGAGTTTAAAATTTGAAATTTAAAGTTTTAAACTTTTAGAGTTTAAAATTTAAACTCTAAAAAAAATCTAATTTATTAAGTTATACTTTTAAAAGAAATATAAAATAACTTATATATTTTGAAACTTTTTCAATTATAAATAACCGAATTTTAATTTAATTAAAATTAAAAAAAAAAAAGACCGGGACCCGGTATACCGGTCCGGTCCCGGTCCGGTCCCGGTCCGGTCCGGTCCCGGTAAGTACCGGTCCGGGACGAACAATGGGAAAAATCCCGGTAGTACCGGTACCGGTACCGTCCCGGTTCCCGGCCAACCGGCGGAAGGATTCGCCGGTACCGGTCCGGTTCCGGTTAATACCGGTCCGGTACTACCGGTCCGGTTCCGTTGCCTGCCTTAGTCTTCAGCCCGAAAAGGAGTGAAAAGTAGGGCGCCTTCTACCTGGTTAGAACTGCCAGACACATGGGCTCAATAAGTAGTATGTATTAGATTCCTGACAGGCCCTTTGCTCAGGTAAAATTATCACCATGTAGTCTGAAAAACTATGCAAAAATTATTGTTTATTTCGATTCTTATGTAGTTAAACTACCTAAGGATACTGAACTGCTTGATCGGCTTGAATCTTAAGCCTATTGACTTATCACAAGATTTTGCTAATAAAGTAGAAGCTTCTGGTGATTTTAGGCATCAGGTTTCTTCAGAGTTTAATAAACTCAAGGGATACCCCAAGAAAAATAGTGGTTACGCTACCAAACTGAGCATGAACACCTATTATTATTCCCGTCCTACACCACAAGATGTTCTGATAGAGGAACGTGACTGGAATCAGACTAATACGTCTTATAGTGGTTCTGAAATTTATGAATGGAACCTAGATAGGTTAACAGATCGACAGTTAACCATCCTTGTTCACAGGATGCTTATGTATGCAACCATTTGCAAGATGTTAAAAACACAAATGGGAATATTTGCAAAATGATTATAGCAGGATTAACTGGACAACTCCATGGATGGTGGGATTCCTACCTTAGCATGGACGAAAAGGCAACCATCATAAATGCAATAGCCACCGATGCAGGTGTCGATAAACTGGGTATGGCTCTAGTTCAAAACAGAGAAGATGCCGTCTATACTTTGGTTCTAATGCCGATTTGACTGAATGAGTAGTTTTTTTGGAAATATCTTGTAGGCACTAAGCCTTCTTGAATACAGCTAACATCTGCTCCGCTATCAATCATGGCAATGTTAGTGATCGAAAAACTGTTATCAATTAGGATAGTACATTTAACATACCATTTGTGCACAGTTATAATCTGCATCATTCCTAAAAACGAGCCTTGTTTAGGATCAGGGCTAGTAGTTTCCTTATCACTATCTTGATCAGGACTGCTTGTGATGATATTTTGGTATTTTCCAAAACCTTTGAAATTCATATTAAGCATCTTGATATTTTCAAAAGGGTTGTAATACAGAATGGCTTAGTTATTTCTAAAACAAAGATGAGTTTGTTTCAAACAGATATTCGATTTTAGGGGCATCAAATTTGCCAAGGTAAGGTCACTCCCATTCAAAGAGCCATTGAGTTTGCCTCAAAATTTCCAGACGTTATTATGGACAGAACTCAACTGCAGCAATTTCTGGGAAGTTTAAATTATATTTCCCCATTCTATAAAGATCTCTCTCGAGATTTAGCCCCATTATATGACAGGTTAAAGAAGGATTATAAATCCTCATGGACTGATAGTCATACCAACTTGGTTAAGAACATCAAGTTACGAGTACGATCACTTCCGTGCTTAACACTTGCCAATCCGGCGTGGCAAAAAATTATTGAGACAGATGCGTCCAACATAGGTTATGGCATAATTCTAAAGCAGATAAATCCCCATGACAAAAGAGAATATTTAATCAGGTTTTATTCTGGAAAATGGAAACCCACGAGGTAGAGGAAGATCATCTGTAGCATCTTTGTTAGGATCATCGTACGTATCCTCTTCTAACATTATACTGCAACAGGGAGGAATAAGTTTGATAAACTCAAAAAATGCTCAAAAGGCAGCATCCTCATCAGTACATCTGGAATATATTTCAGAAAATAGCCCGTTATACGAGCAATTAAAGGAGTATTTGTCCCAGAATCAAGGTGATACATTTGCCTCTGTAGCCAAAGAAGATATTGATGATATCAAATCTTTTGAGAAAGTAGCAAAGAAATAAATGATATTTCTTTTAGAAGATTCTAAAATTCAGAGAAAAGAAGAACCCTCGAAAATATTTCTGCGATGCTTAATGAATGGATTATATTTCCCGGGTGAGTCATACAAAACTCGATCTTATTACGAAACCATTTTGATGAATACGGGTAGTGTTGAATTTCAGCACTTCTCAGGATACAACACCAGCGAGAATGTTTATAACTTCTCCAAAATAATTGTTAAACAAATCATATCCATCGAAGATTAGGGTATGTCCACAATGAAAGAAAGGCAGATCAGCCTAAATAAGGTTTCTATGAGTTTCACTTATTGGAACTATATTAATGCCTTTCACAAAGTTCTCTATTATAATAATGAGAAGCATAAGCATACCTGGTTCATAAAAATTTGTGCAAAGATATTCTCAGGACCAATTCCTAATTGGTTTTTAGACTGGTGGTCATACCATGGTCCGACTATAAAGATATTACCTGATCCATTTTTAAAATTATACAAGGAATGGGTTAAAGTTTCTCCGAACCTTAACGAGTTATACAACACAGATCATATTTGTTGGCTGGACAAAATAGACCACATATACTTCTTCATCGAATTCTCTATCTCGTGGATTCACAAATGGACCCCAGAAGTGGGATTCACAAAAGAACGCTCAAAAGGCAGCATCCTCATTAGTACATCTGGAAGATATTCTGGAAAATAGCCCGTTATACGAGTAATTAAAGGAGTATTTATCCCAGAAGCAAGATGATATATTTACCTCTGTAGCTAAAGAAGATATTGATGATATCAAATCTTTTGAGAAAGTAGCAAAGAAAGAAATGATATTTCTTTTAGAAAACTCTGAAATTCAAAGAAAATAAGAACCCTGGAAGATATTTCAGTGATGCTTAATGAATGGATTATATTTTCCGGGTGAGTCATACAAAACCCGATCTTATTACGAAACCATTTTGATGAATACGGGTAGTGTTGAATTTCAGCACTTCTCAGGATACCACACCAGCGAGAATGTTTATAACTTCTCCAAAATGATTGTTAAACAAATCATATCCATCGAAGATTGGGGTATGTCCACAATGAAAGAAAGCAGACCAGCCTAAATAAGGTTCCTATGAGTTTCACTTATTGGGACTATATTAATGTCTTTCACAAAGTTCTCTATTATAATAATGAGAAGCATAAGCATACCTTGTTCATAAAAATTTGTGCAAAGATATTTGCAGGACCAATTCCTAATTGGTTTTTAGACTGGTGGTCATACCATGGTCCGACTATAAAGATATTACCGGATCCATTTTTAAAATTATACAAGGAATGGGTTAAAGTTTTCCCGAACCTTAACGAGTTATACAACACAGATCATATCTGTTGGCTGGACAAAATAGACCAAATATACTTCTTCATCGAATTCTCTATCCCGTGGATTCACAAATGGACCTCAGAAGTGGGATTCACAGGATAGAGAATTCGATGAAGAAGTATATCTGGTCTATTTTGTCCAGCCAACAGATATGATCTGTGTTGTATAACTCATTAAGGTTCGGGGAAACTTTAACCCATTCCTTGTATATTTCGATTCTTATATAGTTAAACTACCTAGTCAGGATACTGAATAGCTTGATCCTTGACTAGGCGGTGATCTGCCAGGTCATTGATCCTATAAACTTGGTATCAGAGCCTGGACTTTTCATGGTGTATATGAGATGGAGGTGAACTGTTTGACATAGATATGATCTTTCATCCATGGAAGAGGGAGAAACAAGTACTAAAAGTACTAGACTTGAAGAGGTAGATATACCTCAAAACCTTGACTTGTTAAACAAGTGGATGATCCCTAAAGTCCCGATAAAAACTATTTATGACTATGGTTGGTTTGATAAGCTATCTTCTAAACAATTGATAAAAACTACTGAGCAATCTCTTGCTTTAAATTCGTCTGACCAGACCATTCGTTTTCTAAACGAGCGTGATGTTAATATTTATCAAGGTCAGGACAACTATCTGCATATTGGGATAGTTCAAATAGCATTTAAACCTTTAACCCTCAAAGGTTTACCTGAGACTTTTTTGGCGGCTCTTCGTGATGCTAGAAATTTAAATTTTTGACAGTCTCTTATGGGTTCGATTGAATCTACAGTGGCCTACGGCCCAGTTTATTTTAATACTCAATCTAATCTGCAGTTATCACTTACTGATGCTAATATTCTAGATGCTTTAACATCAAATGTTAAAACGCATGGTTATAACTATGCGCCTGCTTCAGAACTCATCTGTTTATCTTATAGAATTTATTATAAATTATTATCTACTCTGAATCCTAGATGTAGATTATATGATATATCTAATCAAACTATTTTGGTAGAAACAAATTTTGCAAGATCCAAGGTTACCAATAGAAGACCTATTAAGTGGGAAGAGATTGATTTCCCAACTTCATAGACTCTAGAACAAGTTATATACCCAAATCAACTAACTAATGTTGTAACTAACTCTGATCTTTCTCACATCTCTCAAAATCCTGATGGGAGAATTTGTATTCAGTTTTCTGACAACAGCTATGCGCCTCATAGGCAATCTTTCACTAGCAACAGATTAATGTCCTCAGTGGATCACAGTCTTAATAGATGATCACTATCTCATCATAGACTTTTGCTAGCTATGAATTATATCTCCCCGCTAGAACCTGTATATGGTCCAGCTAGAGATCATGCTGCTTCTTTGCATACTATTGATAGCAACAGTGTGGTTGAAAAGGTAAAGGTCGACCCATGAACTAATATTGTTCAGGTTAACGATGATGCTTCTGACAAGGACATTCCGTCGGCCTTCGAAATGGAGTTCGACCCTAATGATTCATAAATGATTCCACACCAAATCGATTTTACCCCAGGTTCCCTGGCAAGAAAGCATATTCAAAAAGAATTTTTTAAGAAAAAATGGAGTCAGTTTAAAACATGGTTCTTCGATTCTTATAGCAAAGAGGATCTTGATAGAATCTCTCAAGAGTTTTATAAAACCTGTGCTTTACATAATCAGATTATTTATTTTGTTCCTTGGTTTATAACCACTTATTTACCTCTTTATATTAACGTTATTGAAAGAACTTACAAATATGGGAGTGGTAATCTTACAAAAGCCATATACCCTCCTCAGTCATCTTTCGTTTTTCCAAATAATACTGGTATTACTTTCTCAGCTTTTCAAAAATTTATTGATGATGATGTTGCTTCCATCAGTATAGCTGAAATTAATAAACTTATTACTCAAAACAATTATTTGAGTCTTTATGTTAAAGTTCTGGGCGAACATATTAGCTCTCTTGACAAAAAGGTCGATGATTTAACAAAGCTAATAAAAGATATAAAAATTGGTATGACTAAAGCAGACTATTCTGTTTTTAAGAATATCGCTTCTTCCTCAAAACCCGCTATTGTTTCTACTCATATCCAGCGGCCAATTGAAATTAATGATTTTAAACCAGGTCATTTAAAAAACTTGGAGCATCTCCTTGATAAAATGTTTTCAGGCTTGAATCTTACGCCTATTGACTTATCACAAGATTTTGCTAATAAAGTAGAAGCTTCTGGTGATTTTAGGCATCAGGTTTCTTCAGAGTTTAATAAACTCAAGGGATACCCCAAGAAAAATAGTGGTTATGCTACCAAATCGAGCATGAACACCTTATTATCTCCGTCCTACACCACAAGATGTTCTGATAGAGGAACGTGACTGGAATCAGACTAATACGTCTTATAGTGGTTCTGAAATTTATGAATGGAACCTAGATGGGTTAACAGATCGACAGTTAACCATCCTTGTTCACAGGATGCTTATGTATGCAACCATTTGCAAAAGTGCTAAAAACACAGATAGGAATATCTTCAAAATGATTATAGCAGGATTTACTGGACAGTTCCGTGGATGGTGGGATTCCTACCTTAGCATGGTCGAAAAGGCAACCATCATAAATGCAATAGCCACCGATGCAGGTGTCGATAATCTGGGTATGACTCTAGTTCAAAACAGAGAAGATGTCGTCTATACTTTGGTTCTAACCATTATAGAACACTTTAATGGTAGATTCACCAACCAACATGAGATGGTGCGTACCCTCCTTAATGGTCTTCGATGTCAGACCCTGGGGTATTTCAGATGGTACAAAGATACTTTCCTTAGTAGGGTAATGGAATTACCCAAAAATAAGGTTGAATACTGGAAAGTCAAGTTCATAGATGGCCTTCCCCCATTATTCGCAGAAAGAGTTTGAAAAGCTCTAAGAGGAGGTCATGGTGAAATCCCTTACACAAGTTTGACCTATGGAAAGATTATAGGAACTTTCACACAAGAAGATTGAACTTGTGCAATGAACTAAAGATGGCTAGACAGCTAAAGATTGATAAGTATAAAGAAAAATCTCAGCTAGGGGATTTTTGTGCACAATTTGGTCTACCACCGCCAGAAGGTAATAAAGACAGATATTACAAGTCCTCTAGAACAGAAGGTTCTCACAAAAAGAGGCGATCCAGGCGAAGATCCAAGGAAGAGCGCGAAACGCGAAAAGGCTTTCGTAAATCTAACAAATTTATCAAAGACAAATCTGGGAGGGATCTTTCTAAAATAAAGTGTTATAAGTGCGGAAGACTCGGGCATATTGCTCCAAACTGTAAATTGAACAAGTTAAAAACTTTAGAACTTGATGAAGAAACCTATGAGAAAGTTTACGGATTGTTATACACTTCAGGATCGGACAACGATTACGATTCAGATCCAGGTTCTAACACTGAATTACTTGATGATTTTTCTGATAATAATGATAATCGTACTAACCCTTGTGATACGTGTCAGGGTCAAGACTGCAATTGCGAGGATGATGAAATCTATAGACTTCAATCGCAATTCCAGGATCTAAATATGAATACCATCACTTCTTATAATGTGATTGAACTTTTAAAGGAAGTTACTGATAGCAAGCTTCGAAAAAAATTATTGAGACAGATGCGTCCAACATAGGTTAAGGTAGAATTCTAAAGAAGATAAATCCCCATGACAAAAGAGAATATTTAATCGCGTATTTCTTCTGAGCTTCATTCCATTTTCCAAAATAAAACCTGATTAAATATTCTCTTTTGTCATGGGGATTTATCTGCTTTAGAATTCCGCCATAACCTATGTTGGATGCATCTGTCTCAATAATTTTTTGCCACGCCGGATTGGCAAGTGTTAAGCACGGAAGTGATCGTACTCGTAAGTTGATGTTCTTAACCAAGTTTGTATGACTATCAGTCCATGGGGATTTATAATCCTTCTTTCACCTTTCATATAATGGGGCTAAATCTCGAGAGAGATCTTTATAGAATGGGGAAATATAATTTAAACTTCCCAGAAATCACTGCAGTTGAGTTCTTTCCATAATAACGTCTAGAAATTTCGAGGCAAACTCAATGGCTCTTTGAATGGGAGTGACCTTCCCTTGGCAAATTTGATGCCCTAAAAATCGAACATCTGTTTGAAACAAACTCATCTTTGTTTTATAAATAACTAAGCCATTATGTATTACAACCCTTTTGAAAATATCAAGATGCTTAATATGAATTTCAAAGGTTTTGGAAAATACCAAAATATCATCTATGTAGACAATGATGAAATCCATATAAGGATTGAAAATGTCATTCATAATTTTCTGAAATTCAGAGGGTGCATTTTTCAAAACAAATGGCATGACACACCATTCGTATTGTCCAAACGGGACATTAAAAGCAGTTCTATAAGTATGTTCTTTAAAAATTTAAATCTGCTAATATCCTGATTTTAAATTGAATTTTGAAAATATGTTGGCATCGTATAACCTTGAAAGCAGGTCTCTTTTATACGGAATAGGATATCTTATCCATTTTAAAACCTTGTTTAAGGGTTTATAATTAATCACCAACCTGGGAACTCCACGTTCCTTCTCAGTCGCGTTCTTAACATAGAAGGTTGTACATGACCAAGGAGACTTGAAAGGTTTTATCAAACCCTTTTGTAAGAGATTATCAATCTCGGTTTTGCAATATTCTACTAACTCAGTGTTCATTTGGCAGGGCCGAGATTTAGTAGGGATATCATCCTCTGCAAAGCCTTCTTCGTACGGAAGAGTAACAATGTGCTTCTTTCGATTCCAAAAAGCACTAGGGTGGTCTGCACAAATATCAACGGCAATCTGCTCGAAAATTAGTTTAATTTTTTCCTGTATTTTAGCAGATTTCAGAGTATTGAATATATTCATGCTAAATAACTCTAATTGTAAGGAATCTAAATGATTCTGCTTCATTTTAATTAGAGCATTAATATCTCTAGTCACTGGTTCAGTAATAAAAGAATACGTTATCTTTTTATCTTTATAAGTGGCAGAAAATTCTTTTGAGTTAATACATGTAAAAGGATAAATAGCGTTAATGAACGGAGTTCCAAGTATGATCGGAGGATTTAATTGGTTTTTAACCAGGAAGAAGAAGTGGGGAATGCAAATTTTATTTTGACAAATTTTTGCATTTGATAATTTATACTTTATATCTAAAGTATGACCTGATGCCGATTTGACTGAATCAGTAGTTTTTTGGAAATATCTTGTAGGCACTGAGCCTTCTTGAATACAGCTAACATCTGCTCCGCTGTCAATCATGGCAATGTTAGTAATCAAAATACTGTTATCAATTAGGATAGTACATTTAACATACCATTTGTGCGTAGTTATAATCTGCATCATTCCTAAAAATGAGTCTTGTTTAGGATCAGGGCTAGTAGTTTCCTTATCACTATCTTGATCAGGACTGCTTGTCTTACTTTCTTCAGAAATAGAAATGCCTTTACTTTTTGAAAATTTATTTTCCAAATCAACCTCAATTTGAGTAAGTCTATGGGCTTAAAAATGGATCCGGTAATATCTTTATAGTCGGACCATGGTATGACCACCAGTCTAAAAACCAATTAGGAATTGGTCCTGCAAATATCTTTGCACAATTTTTTATAAACCAGGTATGCTTATGCTTCTCATTATTATAATAGAGAACTTTGTGAAAGGCATTAATATAGTCCCAATAAGTGAAACTCATAGGAACTTTATTTTGGATAATCCGCCTTTCATTCATTGTGGACATACCCCAATCTTCGATGGATATGATTTGTTTAACAATCATTTTGGAGAAGTTATAAACATTCTCACTGGTGTTGTATCCTGAGAAGTGCTGAAATTCAACACTACCCGTATTCATCAAAATGGTTTCGTAATAAGATCGGGTTTTGTATGACTCACCCTAGAAATATAATCTATTCATTAAGCATCGCTGAAAATCTTCCAGGGTTCTTATTTTCTCTAAATTTTAGAGTTTTCTAAAAGAAATATCATTTCTTTCTTTGCTACTTTCTCAAAAGATTTGATATCATCAATATCTTCTTTAGCTACAGAGGCAAATGTATCACCTTGCTTCTGGGACAAATACTACTTTAATTGCTCGTATAACGGGCTATTTTCCAGAATATCTTCCAGATGTACTGATGAGGATGCTGCCTTTTGAGCGTTCTTCTGTGAATCCCACTTCTGGGGTCCATTTGTGAATCCACGGGATAGAGAATTCAATGAAGAAGTATATCTGGTCTATTTTGTCCAGCCAACAGATATGATCTGTGTTGTATAACGCGTTAAGGTTTGGGAAAACTTTAACCCATTCCTTGTATAATTTTAAAAATGGATCCGGTAATATCTTTATAGTCGGACCATGGTATGACCACCAGTCTAAAAACCAATTAGGAATTGGTCCTGCAAATATCTTTGCACAAATTTTTATGAACCAGGTATGCTTATGCTTCTCATTATTATAATAGAGAACTTTGTGAAAGATCATTTCTATTTCAAATAGTTCACCTCCATCTCATGGCCCTGCCAAATGAACGCTGAGTTAGTAGAATATTGCAAAACCAAACAAGTACTAAAAGTACTAGACTTGAAGAGGTAGATATACCTCAAAACCTTGACTTGTTAAACAAGTGAACGATTCCTAAAGTCCCGATAAAAACTATTTATGACTATGGTTGGTTTGATAAGCTATCTTCTAAACAATTTATAAAAACTACTGAGCAATCTCTTGCTTTAAATTTGTCTGAACAGACCATTCGTTTGCTAAACGAGCGTGATGTTAATATTTATCAAGGTCAGTACAACTATATGCATATTGGGATGGTTCAAATAGCATTTAAACCTTTAACTCTCAAAGGTTTACCTGAGACTTTTCTGGCGGCTCTTCATGACGCTAACCTAATCTGCAGTTATCACTTACTGATGCTAATATTCTAGATTCTTTAACATTAAATGTTAAAATGCATGGTTATAACTATGCGCCTGGTTCAGAACTCATCTGTTTATCTTATAGAATTTATTATAAATTATTATCTACTCTGAATCCTAGATGTCGATTATATGGTATATCTAATCAAACAATTTTGGTAGAAACAAATTTTGCAAGATCCAAGGTTACCACTAGAAGACCTAGTCAAAGTGGGATTCACAGAAGAACAAATCCCTTGCTTATACAGGGTCTTTTATAACAATTTTTGGGATAAACTAATGAAGAAAGATCCCAAAACTAAAAAGTTCTTCGGACAGGAATTGATGGATTTTATTGAAAATAAAATCAATGAATATAGTACTTCTCCACAGAAAGAGATAGTCACGAATAGCTCAGTTAGGCACATTGCCAGAAGAATCTCTGTTCAAGATAGAGATAAAGAAGATATGATCAATAGCTACTTAGAAGAAGTCAAGAGAAGTCTGCTTCTGAACCATACTTAATATGAGAAATCAGATACTTCCATGCGAAGCAAAACCAACGAAGACGCCCCAGAAAATATACAGGAAGCTCAACCTGCAGAAACAATGGGGTCAGAAGATACTCTGGAAAGGGCGGAAGATTTCTTTCAGAAGATGAAAGGAAAAGAAAAATAGAGATCAAAGCATCTCTACAACAATAATGCCACAAACAGTATATACACTGTTATTCAATAGTAGATACACTATTTAGGGAACAGATGGGACACTGTTATTCAATAGTAGATACTCTCTCTTAGCTTGTATATCATTGTAAATCATTGTAAAGCTTTGAAGCACTATTTCGAGATTCAATAAATAAAAATCCGGCCAGTCTTTCAGAAAATAGGCTTTGGTGACAAACGTCCGAGGTTAGTAATTAATTTTTTTTTGTCTTTTATTTTAGTAACGTCTCTCCTAGCCATGACTATGTCCAGCTAAAGATCTCATATCTATGTCAAATAACTAACTTCTCTCCTATATAGACCATGAACGGATCTAAGCTTTATTTAAATGTAAAGGAATTTTAGTATGGTTTCTCGACTTGGTTCTGAGATTGAGGTATAGTCGGATCTACTACTACTCTTATTGGCTTTGCCTTAGTGGCTCCGTCTGGCCAGCCGTGGTCTTCAGCTCGAAAAGGAGTGAAAGTAGGGCGCCTTTGTAATGACCCTTCCGGTTATCTCCACGTATACGTTTTCCTTGAACCGTTAGGGCTTGTTTGTAGCGGACCCAAGCCACTTAAGGCTCGTCAGGACCGGTATTTCGGTGTCAGGCCCATTGGTTTGGTCGCATTATAAGTTTCGAAGCCAAGCAAGTCGGCAAAAGTAATCGTAAGTTCTTTAATAAATTTCCTGAACTTTGGGTCAAATGTCTCAGGGCTTTTTCTCCCAATATATAAAGAGTTAGAAGTCCCCCGAAATACCAAATCGAAGTTCTACGAGTCTAGTTTCCAACGCACAAAACCTCGCGTTCAACTGATCTCGGAGTAAAAAGTTATGACTGTTTTACCGCGGACTGTCTGGCAGAAAACGGGTTACGTACCGGGTCGCGAATCGGGTCGGGTTAAACTCGATTTAAGCCTCAACTTCACGTTTTAAAATGCCATTTCAGTTCTGAAACAGTGATAAAACATAAGGGAGGATCCCGAGAGAGTTCTTGAGTATCAAAATCGTGCGTTGGTGAATTACGAGCCTAAGCTTAAGAATTTTATTAGCATCGTGCGTGTATTTGAAAATAATTTATTTAAAAGTCGAAGGTGGTAGGAAGTTATATTATATTATTGTTGCCTTTTCAAAATATTTTAAAGGTTTATGAAAAATAT